>VDFB02273920.1:50330-115336 GCA_007258455.2 Sequoia sempervirens
GAATGAATGATTAATGTTATATATGATTGGGTATGGGAATTGAAGGTGATGTGAGGGAGGGGCCAAATGAGCTTCCACCATGACATGGTTGGCCCTGTTAAGTAGAGAATATTAAACTATTCTCGAAACAAAAACAAAGAGAAGCTCAATAAGGTAATGCACTTTTCAATATAAGAATTGCATCGTTTGAAGCATCAAACCAATATGCAGTCTGTATGTATGATCAATCATCAGTCTCCACAATGGTACCTTTCCACAATTTTTTTTTTTTTAAAACTGATGCTTCGTCGCAATTTCGACGAAACACACCGACGAATCAACGAAAAGGTTCGACAAAGTTTCTATAGCTTTGACGAAGGTTTCGTCGTAATTCCTTGCCCATTTCATCGCCATTTCGATGAAATTTTGGTGTTGTTTTGATGCTATTACTTTCCCATTTTTTCGCACTTTCGACGAACTTTTGGTGTTCTTCTGACGCTACTACTTGTTCTTTTCGTCACCATTTCGACGAACTCCTAGTGTTGTTTCGACACTACTACTTTCCTATTTTGTCACAAGTTCGATGAACATTTGGTGTTGTTTCAACGCTACTCCTTGCCCATTTCGTTGAAATGGTGATGAATTTCTAGTGTTTTCTCCATGCTACTCCTTGCCCATTTTGTCAAACTGGCGACAAACTTCTGGTGTAATTCATCGGTGGATACACGAAGTTTTCATTGATATTCTGACGAAATTCCGAGCCATTTCACGATGGAGATGACCAACGATTCTTTGCCATTATTTTGACATTTAATTCGTTGTCAACCTTTCGACGAAAAAACAATGACAAAAATATTTTCACCATTTCATCGCTTGTCTGACAAATATTTTTCAAACTACTGATGAACGATCATCGAAAAATGGTGTCAAATTTAGTAGTGGGAAGACAGTTCATTGTGGCAGTTCTGTGAGGAAGCTCGATAGGCAGGGGTGCAATGAATATTGTCTGTAGTAGCAAATGATGTCTTGTTTGATGGATCAACAAATTGTTGTGTGATTGTATGATCAGTGGATGAATTCTGCATCTAGCTTTCCTTACACTCCTCTTGCTCACCTTCTTAAAGAGTTTCAGTCGAGGAGATCTAGGAAATTTCTTTTTTCCTGCTAAATTTTTCTTTGGCATTTGAAATTTATTAAATTTCAAAGTTGTTTGCCAATTTTTTCTATTGTAGAGAATTGTGAATCATTGTGATTGTTGGCATGATTTTGTGCTTGGTAGTCTATGTAAAAATTCTTATGTTGTGCATTGTGAGTGTTGTTGAGGACATTGATGGGCATTTTTTTCCATCATAGGCTAGTTGTGTGTAAAGGAGAGGCCTTATTTTTTCCTCGAATTTAATTAGGGTGGAACATTTGGGTTCAGACACCTCTTTTATGGGGTTTTATTCTAATCAAGGACCCACATGATGTATAATTATAGCCATGCCATAATTCAGACCACACCATTTTTTCTTCAACATTTTGAATTCTTCCTTATTTTCCACCATGATTTTGCATGTATTCTCCTTTGTTTGGATTTATTCTTGGCTAATGGCATTGATTTGTGAGTGTACAAAGAGGTTGGAAAATATGGCGTGAAGACTAGTATCAGTGGAGGGCCATGATTCTCATTCCAGTGGCCATGATATTTTGTTGTGTAAAGGCATGATTTTCACTCCCTATTGAAGGCTATTAATTAGTGTTGGAACCTTTTTTTTGGTGACTACAATTTTTACTATTTGGAGGCATTCTGATTTCCTAAAACACTTGCACATTGTTGGCGGAGGCTACTAGCTTGGGAGTACATGATTTGTAATCAAACTTTATATTTTATAAAGTTTAACCTAAATATTTAGGGCTTCATTACTACACAGCCGAAGAGGAAGTGGGCCCAAGGTTTTGAGGTTTTTTTGACTAGAAAAATTATCCCACATTGGTGAGAAATAAAAAAAAATTGTTCTTTTTATTGTCTAGCACTCTCATTGTCGCATGAGCTAAGGCTCGCAGTGGTGTGGTCTGTGTGGTGGCTTGTGTGCTTGGTGAGTTGATTTGGTGTCCGAACCTGCCACAAATGCATAGTAAGGTGTACAATTATTTTGCTAATTTTTTTTAGATTCATTCCTTTTTAATTCCTGAGTGATATTTTTGGATGTTGGAAAAATAAATCTCGAGAGGCTACATTGGTTGGTTTTTCTTGGAGGTTTTAATTGTAATAGTTTGATGTTTTTTTCCTTGCTTTTGGCGCAAATTGTTGTCATGGCTACTCTTGATTCAATTGAACTTTTAACCCCCCATAACTACCATACTTGGAAGATTAAAATGCATAGGTTGCTCCAATCTAAGGGTTTGTGGTCCACACTAAATGATACATAACCCACTTTCACCAAGGAGTATGAAACATTTTCTCACAGAGACAAGTGTGCTGAAGTTGTGGGTCTGATATCCTTGCATGTTTCTAAGAGTCTTCTATTCCATATTAAGGATTTTAACACACCCAAGGAGGTATGGAATGACTTACAAAACCTGTTTGGTTAGTTTAGTGAGTTCCATGCTTTGCAACTTGAGGCAAAATTAACTTCTCTTTACCTTGATGCCTTTCCTTCCATTGATAATTTCCTAGTCAAGTTCAAATATGTGAGGTCATAATTGGTGGGATGTGGGAAGGGTAAAACTGATGAGTTTTTTTCTTTTTTTTTTCTAAGCAAATCTTTATTTTTGATAACTACATATTCTTGAGATCTTACACTAAATTACCCACAATAATAATACAATATTTGATAAAAAAATCTTTAAAGGCTTGACTCAAAAAAAAATCTTCAGCCTATAGGTGTAACAACCATAGCTCCTATCACAGGTCACTTAAAATCCCTGAGTTGTCTTAGCTATACTGATGGGGGCTCTAAGTTAGTGAAGAGAGGCTAAGAATGCACCCTTCAATAGATTTACACTCACATTTTCCATCACACCCTTTATATCCACAGAAGCAGGGGAAACACAACCTTAACTCAAGCTTATGACATTTCGAACTTCATATTCTTTTGTAGCTTTAATAGGGAAGAAAAGATAGCTACATTGGAGTATGATTATTGCAGCTATAGTAGATCGAGCTGCTCTGATACCAAATTAAAAATATAACAACAAGAAATACATAATGAAAAACAACAATAAAATACTCTACATATTATTCATGAATAGAGTTTACAAATTTATAGATCAAACAAACTCAATAGTATTCCTATCAAACTGGTAAAGAGTTTGATCAAGGGAAGGGGCAGTGGATTGGAGTAGCAAAATGAAATGCAAATATCAAACTGAAATATGCAAATAATAGTTATAAAATGGTAAAATAAAATGCATATGAATGTTTCCCTCAACACACACAAAATACATAGCAAAAAATGGACAATAATAGGTTACATTTATCTATTAAAATCTGGAATAATTTTAGTAGAGCTTCATTACTCTTTCTTTCTTATTTTGTTTCTCTTTCTCTCTTGCTTTCTATAAGTATATACAATAAAAAATAAGTTCCTGCAAAGAAATCATTCGAACTTTTCTTACAAGAAAAATAAAAGGATTGATATTTCTATATAAAGCAAAGAGAATGTCAAAATCACGATCTGAACATTCCATTTAATGAGAATATGTTCACCTTGTCCAAAATCAACCGATGTTAGAGATTTATTACTGTCAGAGATTAGTGATTGACAAAAAATCTTAATGTTGGTAGTTGAGATTCTATTTCAAACACTCCCCCTTAATCTCAACTAGCTAACATTCTTCTCAAAAAGATTTGGTGCTACCCATACTTTTTTCGTAGCCACTATTCTCATTTATGGAACTTCCATCTTCATTTCCATCTCTACAATTCTTTATGTCATCTTCAACATAGACACCCAAAAAACTTCTCAAATATTCAAAATGCATCTTTTCCCAATGGTTTAGTGAAAATATTAGCAAATTAATCTTTAGATCTACAAAACTCTAAAAATATTTCTTTTTTATTAACTATCTCTCTTATAAAATGATATCTAGTGTTTATGTGATTTCTCTTTTTATGAAAAATATGATTTTTAGACAATGCAATGGCTGAATTATTATCACAATAAATATTTTTTTCTTCATCTTGTTCATGCATCAACTCAGCTAGCATTCTTCTTGAACCATAGATTTTTGGGAATGAGGTTTATAGGCTACTCTTGCACTCTTAGGATGTTTCACCTAAAAGGAGAGAGATAAACCTCACACAAAATCTAGGTGGTTCACTCAAATTGAGATGTGTATGATGTGATTAAGACTAAATGAGAAGACCTAAATGCAACTAAGCTATGAAATTGACTAGTTATGAATGCAAAACCTAAGAAATGTGTAATGTTTGAAAACACCATGTGATATGCAAGCATGAAGTAAGCATGAACAAATGCAAAATAGAAATGAACAAGGTTGATGTAAGAGAAGGGGACCTCCACGTGCAAGGCCCCAAGTCACATAGGGCCAATATGCGGAAGGATGCCCTAACTTACCTCAGCTAAATAGGGTGTTCAGATATGAGGATGAGAATGATGAGGACTATGACATCCTACAACCACTCTACAATCCCAAGATTCAAAATGAGGCTAGGTGAGCTAGTTTTTGAGCTCAACACTATATCTCAGATAGCTCTCTATCCGAGGATGAAAGAACAATTCTCAGATGACAATGCAGTGCACTAGCATCTCTTAGGTGCCTTGGCATCTGTACGACCAGAGGACCGAAAGTACAATGTGAACTATCATAAAACAAGATAGCATCCTTGCTAGCGATATCTAAAAGAGAAAAAAAACACTATGGAATACAAAAAGTACAAATGAATGTGATAAAGCAAGTATACCAAAGCTAGGGTGACGAAGATGATTTCGTACAAGAGCCTATTTTCCAGCTAGCTCCACAAAGCACGTACACCTACACACAGAAAAAGGATGAAAATGTTGGGTGGTTGTATAGGGGCCTGCCTTAGTCAGACCCTCATTTAGGTGTTTCCACCTCCACAAACAACCAAGAAAGTGAGATAAAGAAAAAAAAGTAGTAAAGAGCACTAAAGTAGTAAATGTACTTACTCAACCAAGTGATAGAGGAGAAGAAATGGAGCTTACTACCTCCACCAAGAGCACTCAAGGTTGCTTGGGGGAGAAAATGAGAGTACTCGAGCCTTTGCTGCAATGGTGTTTGTCCCTAGCTTGCTCTACCGAAGTGATGGAGTGATAGATTTTTTGTAATGAGGTGCGAGAATGTTGCTTGAAAGCTTAAAGTGGGTGCAAAAGAGTGTGTTGAAGTTTGTGGAGTGATTGTAGAAGATGAAATGCTTGTTCAAGGAATGAATATGAAGGAGAGATGAAGAAAAATGACCATATTCAGGTTGGTTTCCCAAAGGGGCATTACAAATTGACTCCCAATAAGAATTGTAATGCCTCTACAAGTTCAACCACAAGAATCTGCTAGGGATGTAAGCACGCAACATAGACATCTGTGCACTGTGCAGGCATCCCCGACAGAAACACCTCCACCGACGCTCAAAACAGGCGCTAAGTGTGACAAAAGCAACTGGCTTAGGTGGAATTAAGCCTCTAAACTTGGTTTTCTAAGGTGGATAAAGGAAAAAAGGGGATTTTCACATGAGGTGCAAAATAATTCATATACATTTTTCCCCCGCTTTAGTGAGAACAAGTACTGATGAGTTCTCGGTAAAGTAGATCAAGGAAGGAGTAAGATTAGAAATGTATACCTGAACCATCGAGGAAGAATACCATGATCTAGAAAGCCTGAAGGTGTAGGACAAGAAAAGGGATTCATAGTTTCTCAAAACTATAAATTTGAAGGAAGAAAGGGCCTTACAGGCTTGCAGACCTACAAGGAAGGTGTCCCCCAAAAACTCTAGCATTGAGGATACCCCGTGAAGTAAGTTCCTTACAGGCCCGCAGACCTACAAGGAAGGTGTCCCCCAAAAACTCTAGCATGGAGGAAACCCAAAGGAAGTAAGTGGCTTATAGGCCTACAGACCTATGAGGAAGGTGTCCCCCAAAAACTCTAGCATGGAGGAAACCTAGGAAGTAAGCACCTTACAGGCTCACAGACTTCCAAGGAAGGTGTCCCCCAAAAATTCTAGCATGGAGGAAACCCAAATGAAGCACCCTATAGGCTCTCAGTCTTATAGGGAGGTATCCCCCAAGATCTCTTGCATGGAGGAAACCTGAGAAAGTAGACTCCATAGAGTCAGGAAGCGATCACGAAGGTAAGTAAGTAGACAGTTGCATAAACCACCAATAATTGGGAAGTCTTTCAAAGGGGTCCCTCGGGAACCCTTCAAAAGAAGAGGGGTCCACTCAAGGGATGCCTTTTCTGAAAGGAAATCTCTAGTTAGGCTACCCCCAAGCTAGACATGAATGATTACATTCAAGATAAGATCTTTTGAAGGGGGTCCCTCAAGAACCCACTATGAAGAAGGGGGTCCACTCAAGGGATGCACAATTCGAAAATAGATGTTCCCTTTCTTAGATCGATCCATCATCAAGGGATCCTTTTTAAAGATCACGTCATCAAGGAATTTGAAAGGAAGAATATGCCCCCACACAAGGGGAAGGTCAAAGATGTTCCTGCTTCGAAGGAATGTTTCCAAATCCTTTCTTTACGAACTCGTTATGAAGGAAACATGCTTCGTTAGGGATCCAAGTTAAGAATGTGATTCTGAAGAAAGGTTTCCAAAGATTTTCGAGGAAAGATTCATTGGCAATGAATTTTTTTTTCTAAAAATTGAAATGTTGAAGAAAGGCATTGTCACACATGAGAGGGACAACTCAAGCAAAGAAGAGAGAAAGATAAAGAGAAAGCAAAAGAGAAAGACAACATGAACAAAGGGAACATGGGGATTTGGTTTAGTGGGGTCGGATCTATTTGAGATCATATGAATAATAGGTAACTATGGTGCAAGATGAAAGATCATCAATCCCCAACCAGATCAAGAAGAATGCACGAAAGAAAAAGTAAAAATAAAAAATTGGGTCAACATGGAAGGGAAGCCTAAATGCCCCCAACACTTTGCATCATTCCCAATTTATCAAAAATAAATCACAAACATGGAATAATGATGATACAAAAAGAAGAAGGTTTACGACACAAAAACCATACCTATATCCAAGCACCAACAAGGGTGATGAGGGTAATATAGGAACACATAGCACGATCACAAGGGAACACATCACAAAACACACACACATACACAAAAGATCAAGAAGAGGCCTCCTCCTAACACTAATTGGCCAAGAGGTCATCCACTTCCCACTCTAGGTCATCATAGGGAGAAGGAGGATGAGCCTAAAATTGTGGGATGTTAAGAGGAGGAGCATCCGACCATCCTACAACAAAGGCCAAGGAAGAAGGCCCCTCGAGGTCCTCTCCACCAAGCTCTTGTGGAGCTAAGGTCAGTGAATTTGCAAAGATCGGCTGTAACTTCATCCACAGAGTTAAACATGCACCCCATAGGAGTGTCATGTCTAACTTCAGTTGATGGGGTAGGATGCACCTGAGATTCACCACTAGGCTCATCGAATGACTCGGGAGCAGTGACAAACTCAGGGGAAACCAGGACTCATTTCGTCACCAAGACAGAACAAGTCAACGTGGGGCCACTTTGCAGGGAAGTCATGATCCTCTTACATCCTTAGCTGGTGGAAGGACCACACTCCACCTTTTTCTTTGTCCGAGGAGATGAAATCCCCATAGATGAGGCTAGAGGTGCAGAGGAAGAGGGGGAAAGAACCATGACAAATACAACCAGAGTATTAATCATATCCACAGGCTTTGGGAAAGGCTGGATATCCGGAATGGACATCATCAAAGGAGGTTCCATCGAAGGGGCAATGAACACTTGTAACCCCTTGGGGTTAGGTGCATTCATACTCATAACGGAAGCCAAAAGCAGTGCAGGACTAGACTGAAGAGAAACAAAAGGAAGGGAAGAGGGCAACACTGCAAGAGGCCTTGAAGCAGGGGGGTTGCTTCTTCCTCCTTCCTTTGCAAGGAAGATTTCTCAGCCAGGAGAGCCTTTCGTCAACGCTTGTGCTCACGTGGAAGGTAGTTTCTATGACTCTTTACACTGGAGGCCAGAGGTTGCGAAGGAATAGAAGGCTCCTGCTCAACCATGGGAACGCCCACTACAACCATTTTCGGTGGAGGAATGAATTCCTGAATGGGAGCAGGAAGAACAAGTTGGGGAGCAGTAGGGGGAGTCAACTCAAGAACCTCGGTAGTGGGCCTCTTCCCATTCGCTACCTTAGGAGTAGGAGTGGTAGGAGGTCGTAGATCAAATTCCCCTTGGGAACCTTTCTTTCTATCATATAAGTAGTACCATGATCTGGGGTATTCATTAGGGAGATCCGTGATCCTTAGCTTAGGCCTATGCCAAGGTTGAATCATCAGATTTAGTAGACAGCCATCGGGCTAACTCATCCAATACTCTTCCCAAGAAAGGGGAGAGGACGAGGCAGTCTGGGAGAAGGAAACCTTCTCTTTACCTTTATAGGAGGGAGAGGGAGCCGGCGTGGACTTCTCTTTTCCTTTCTAGGAAGAGAGAGCAATCAGTACAGGCTTCTCCTTCTCCTCTTAGGAAGAGGAGGCAATCAATTGTTTCATTATGAGAAGGGTCAGCTTCGGCTATCCTTGGCCCCTAATTTTATACTCTACATAATTCTTGTAAAGAAGATCCATTCTTGGAGGAAGCAGACCAACTGTGGAGGGTCAAAAGTGATCCAATGAATATCCACCATGGGACACCAATGGTTGATATCCAGTGTCATGCACTACATCCATGACACCTTCATGGGAGAATTTTAAACACTTGTAAATAACAGAGGCAATTCCATTCATGGAAGTTAACCATCTATTCCTAGCTTCAGCCTGAACAGATTTGACTCCGGGATAACATTGAAAATAGTGTTAATAGCCCTAGGTCCAACTAGGACGGAAAAAAGTTATTGAGTCGTAAGGTTTGAGACACATACCATCGTGCATATAGATGGTTGATTTTGTTTCTTCATATTCATCCCTTTGTAATGAATTTAACAATAATGTTTCCTCTATGATAACATTTGCATGGCTCGCGAGGTCTACTAGGACTCCTTTCGCAATGTTACCATTGATACGAGCGGGAATGTAGAGACACGAGGATTTATTGTTTAAGGGAAAATCTTGTGACATGAATGTAATGTCCAACAAACCAGGTGTAGGTGGAGCAGTGGAAGTCACCATGACCATGTTAACATAGGCCTCAGGTTGAGTAGCAGAATCAGTGGGATCTACAATCATGTTAGCAGAGTGTGACGGAAACGGGTCTATGTATATCTGCAATTCACTATTAACTTTTGCCACTGATTTGTTAGCATTTTGTTTACTCCCATCAAGGTGAATGGTATTGTCTTCGATGCAGTCTTATATCTCATGATGCAACCACATACAATATTTGGTATCATTCCCATTAACTTGATGGTACTAGAAATAAGTGGTTTCATCATACCAATCAGGGTAAGGTTCATTAACAAGCTTAGGACTCAACAAATTTATGATCTTATCCTTCAAAAAAATTTGCAAGATAGAAGAATAGGATTCTGATAACTTTGTGAACTTTCGGTTATGCCTAAGGCCATTGTTATCAGTAGCGACAACTACAATCATAATCGCGTTACCTTTCCTAGAGATTGATAAGATCTACTTTCCCTCAGAATGGGAGCATGAGGAGGATCCCCCAAACTGAAAAACCATATATTGGTATTCTTGTAAGGCTAAACACAAGTACGCGAAAGAAGGATATTTCATAAGGGTGAACTTCTCTTGCCAAGGCCTTTGTAAGTTCCCTATGAATACCTTCTACATGTCAAAATCGGGTAGCTGATATGAGATTTGTGAAAGAAGCAGGGTATGTGTAAGATCATCATGGAAAAAATAGGCCCTTGAGTGGCGAAAAATTTAGAAAAATTAGAGTTAGGCAACTTGACATAAAAAAATTCAATAAGTTATCTATACTATTTCAAAAATATGTAAGAATAGAATCTGTAGCAAATTTAATGTAGTTTCTAAACTACTAGGTTTTTATTTTTAAAAAAACTATTTGGTGAAAATTTGAAATTTCAATGCAGTAGTACTTAAATTTTAGGGAAAAAATAAGAAGTAGGTGTCTGTCTGACCACCCTAACCACAATAAAATGATAATATTTTAGATATAAGTAGAGGATTCATGTCCCAATGTGATGCATATTTTTTTGTAATTTTTTTCCAAGTAAATAATTAATTATGAATTTTTTATTACAACTTTTAAAAAAATTAAAAACTCGTATGCCTAACCACCTTAACTTGGTAAAAACTTCATAATTTTTTATTTTTTTTAATCTTATACTATGCGAAGCATAAAATGTGACATATGTTTCAAATTCAAAAAATGTGATACCATTTGAAATCTATAGATGTTTTTCAATCAACCTATCAATCAGGACTTTAGTTGTAATTCAAATAGAAAATGAATAATAATTATTTATTAAATTCAAAGTGAAGTATAATTTATATTGGTGAAAAGCTAAGAATGTCCTTTAAAAACCCTTTTCATTTCATCAATTTTGGGTAAAAAAAATGTCACCATCCACATACCCTACACATACCCATCATATCACCACTTTTTGTCCCATCATGATCCTGCACATACCCAACACTTGATAGCGCAAGTTATAAAATTAATGATTTTTTCATTACCTTCTTGTTTACACCAGAGGAGATCCAAAAAAGTCATCTCTGACCCGATGTTTGCTTGAAATTGTCTAAAGAATTGATTTACAAGTTGGTCAAATGAGAAAATGGAATTGTCAAGCAAGGAACAATACCACTCGAGCATTGTATCCTTGAGAAAACAGGGAAATAGTTTGGCCATCAATGTGTCGTGGTGGAAGAAGTCAGTGCACAAGGTGTTAAAGGTGGACACATGATTCTGTAGGTCACCTTTACCACCATACTATTTTGGCTTGTTTAGAGACAAAAGGGATATTGATAGAGGGGACCATGTCAACCATGTAGGAGGACGTGGGAGGCATCAATACTCCTAACTATTGCTCACGCTATTTGAAAGTGGCTCCTTGTACAAAGCTAGAATTGTTCGAAGGAGCACATGCTTTGGTGAGACTAAGGAGGCTAGTTAGAAGTTATATGCCTATTCGATCTTTGTAAATCATATGTTTTAACTCATTGACGACCCAAGCGGCTCTAGCCATCTTCATATTTCTTTCCAAGTTATTTTCTAAGTTGCCTAGCCCTTTAGTAAGGGCGGAGACATATTTTGCAAGGATCTAAACGACCTCATACTTGTTCTATTGATGACAGTGTAGGAGATGCAAGGGGAGTGGGAACATGATTGGTCTCATAAAAAATCCCATCTTGTTCCTTGACAACTGCTCCTGTGCAACGACACTAATGGTGGGACTAGAGAAAAGGCCTATAGATAACCTAATAGAGACATTTGTCCTTTCCATCGGGAGGTGTCATATACTTCTGCTAACGATATACCTAGAAGTTGTGGACTGGGTTGTGATGCTCATAAACCTTCACAACACTCAGGAACACAACAATCACGAAGTACATGGGAGAAGTCTCAACACCAATAGATGAACAGATATTGGTTCACGTCGGGTTCACCAAAAATGTAAAAGAGGGGGACCTCCGCATGCAAGGCCCTAGGTCATAGAGGGCCAAGATACAGAAGGCTGCCCTAACTTACCTTAGCTAAATAGGGTGTTAAGATATGAGGAGAAGAATGATGAGTACTATGATGTCCTACAACCACTCTACAATCTCGAGATTTGAAATGAGGCTAGGAGAGCTAGTTTTTGAGCTCAACATTGTATCTTGGATAGCTCTCTATTCGAGGATGAAAGCGCAGTTCTGGCGTTGGTGTCTCTTAGGTACGCTGGTGTCTGTATGACTAGAGGACCAAAAGTACAATGTGAACTATCAGAAAACAAGCTAGCTTAGCCTAGCTAGTGACTTCTAAAAGAGAAAAACAACACTATGAAATACAAAAAATACAAACAAATGTGATAATGCAAATATACCAAAGCTAGGGTGACAAAGATGATTTCGTACAAGATCTTATTCCCCAGCTCACTCCGCAAAGCACATACACCTACACACAGAAAGAGGAGGAAAATTTTGGGTGGCTATATAGGGGCCTTCCTCAGTCAGACCCCCATTTAAGTGTTTCCACCTCCACGAACAACAAAGAAAGTGAGATAAAGACAACAAAGTAGTAAAGAGCACTAAAGCACTACAAAATAGTAAATGTGCTTACTCAATCAAGTGATAGAGGAGAGGAAAGGGAGCTTAACACCTCCACCAAGAGCACTCAAGGCTGCTTGGGGGAAAAATGAGAGTACTCAAGCCTTTATTGCAATGGTGTTTGTCCCCAACTTTCTCTACCGAAGTGATGGAGTGATAGATTTGTTGCAATAAGGTGCAAGAATGTTGCTTGAAAGCTTGAAGTGGGTGCAAAAGAGTTTGGTGAAGCTTTTGGAGTGATTGTAGAAGATGAAATGCTTCTTCAAGGAATGAATATGAAGGAGAGATGAAGAAAATTGACCATATTTGGGTCAGTTGGCCAAAGGGGGCATTATAACTTGACTCCCAATGAGAAGTGTAACTCCTTTATAGGTTCAGCCACATGAATCTACTAGGGACGTAAGCATGTTGCGTGGGCATCCCCGAAAAAATGCCCCCATCGACGCTCAAAAAAAGTGCCAAGTGTGACAAAAGTAACATGATTAGGTGGAATTAAGCTTCCAAACTTGGTTTTCTAAGGTGGATAAAGGAAAAAAGGGGATTTACACATGGGGTGCAAAATCACTCGTATACAACTGAATTAGAGTGCACCTGGGAATTTGATGATGAATCTGGAGTGCCCTTAATGTTGATAGAAATCACTAAAAATTACCAGTGGGACTCATTTGCCACTAATGGCGAATCAGTACTCTCCCAAAATTTTGTGAAATCAGGGACTAATTTTGTAGCACCAAATTTGAGCTTGTCTTCTTGTCGGGTTGATGGAGTCAAATTTGCAGAAAATAGGCTATAGATTGTCTCCAAGCTTGAAATAGGTTTCATTTGACTTGAAACACTTTGTTGAATTCTTGTCTACTTTTCAACACCTAATTTCTTAATAAATCTGCACACATAAGTTTGCAAACACAAATGCAAGAGGGGAAAAATGGTTAAGCATTAGGTTATAGGGATTTTCCTTGGTCAAATCCCACTTTGGTAATCAAACCCTTAATAAAGAAATGAAATGAAATAAACAAGGGAAGATGAATAAACAACATACAAATGTCCTAAACTCACCACAACCTTGTTGAAGAAATCTAAAGATATGTCAATGGTTTCTCCAAGATACTTGATTGATGCTTGATTGAATAATGCAAAGTGCTCAAATGCTAATTGAATTCTTAGTGAATGAGGAGATTGCTTGAATGAATTAGGAGATGTAAAATGAGGAGAAAAACACATATTTATACACACTTGTTCTTTAGTAACCCGATGATACCTCATCACAGGCTGATGAGATGATTTTCAATAAAAACTCGAAATAAATTTTGAAATATTTTAAATTTGGAGCCAAGAGGGACTCATTCGCCACCCATGGTGAATGGGTCCCACCTTGGACTTGAAAGTGGGTTTCGGGAATATCTTGCATTTAATGTTGTTTCTCTATATTACATTAAAAAACATACTTAATTAAGCATTATGAGCATAAAGGGGTCAAATAAAGCATAAGAAAGGTGTAAATAGTGAAATTAAGCCTAGAAAAGCATGAAATCTTGTTACAAGACTTTACAACACTTTAAAATAGGACTTGATAAGAGATGAAAAGGTGATTTTTATGTGAATTGTAATGAATAGAGTCTAGAAAAGTGTAGAAATGTTTTACAACACTTCATAACACCTTCACAAGATGCCATAATTTGAATTTTAAGGACCTACTGTGAATGTTTAAACCACATTGTAACATTAAATCAAAGAAAAATGGACCAAGCATCATGAGAGAAAGACCTAAAAGACCATGAAAATGTCAAAGGGCCATTTTTTATAGCACATTTATCCCCCACTTTAGTGAGACGATGAAATTTCTTCAAACTCACACTAAAGTAGCCATGCACATCGAGAAGGACTCAAATGCACTTATGTTAGCAAGATGGAATGACAATAATCAAGAGGGATGATCATGCCCCCAGGATGAAGAAGATCCCATGGCAAACTAAACATAAGAACAAAGGAATGTAAGTGAGAAGAAAGAGAAGAAAAGGGAGAATTGGATTGAGCTTCGATCATTTGTCTGACTAGTTGATCAAATCTAGGTTGTTTGTGAGAAAAAGAGAATGTATACTCACTTTGGGGTGATAGAACTCATGGTGGTCCGTCGGGTGAGAAAACCCAAAAAGGTGAAGTACATACACTAGTTGGTATGCACTCATAAACACATAGGTGGCTATGGGGAAAGTCGTGCCTCAGAATGGGCTCCCCACTCAACCATGTTAAAGTGATACCTCTTGATAACTTTAACAAGGTGCCAAAAAGGAAAAATTCAGTTCATGCTTCATGAGACAAGCAAAGCTTTGTATGCTTAGAACCCATGAACAAAGAGAAAGGTACCACAGGCATGCAAGTTGCGTTATGCAAGGTGGAAAAAATGTAAAAATGTAAAATGTAAAAGATGTTTGAATGAGTCTTGTTAATTTCATGCAAGTTCTATCACTTAGGGAATATTTTGTCTAACATCTCCAAGAGAGGACCAATCAAAGAATACTATATTCATTAGGGGATGCAGTGTGTCGCAATAGGCCACTAAGAGGAATGTAATATGCTTAAGAAATATCACACTCATGAAGGAGACTAAACCCAATGTCATCCACAAAGTGACAAATGCATTGTATGAAGTGACAAGGATACAATAAGAACCAAGAATGAAAATGAAATGATGCTAATGTATGCCCCCCAATTTAAAGGAATCACTACACACCATTCTATGAGCAATTACTTTAAAGTAGCGAAGGAAAAATGCAAAAAGAAAACAAGACATGAGAGCCAACTTGGAAAGCCCCTATGCTAGTTCATATGTTTTTGAGTAAGGATGCTTCATGTAAACGTAAAAGGAAACAAAAGAAAAGGGAGTTTCCCCCCAAGAAAGGAACACACCAAACACATAAGGGATATATGGATTTGGGTTCAATATGTTTGTTGCTGCAATGTTTATATGAAAGAGCTCAGAACTGTCATCATTCCCTAAAGCACATAGAACTGGAAGAATGACACAAAGAGAGAGAAAAAAAAAGAAAAACAAAGTCTGTTTTGGGTCAACATGGAAGAAACATTTCAGTCTCAATGCTTTGCATTGTCCCCAAAGGGAAAAAAAAAAAGAAAATGAAAAGACAAAAGAAAAGGATTGGGTTCATTTTCTGTTGGGCATTTAAACGATGGAGGGGAAGTATCTATGGTTGGTTTCTCATGAGGTTTTATTGTTTGTTTAATATCAGACTCAGGCTGAAGCATGGTTTCATCTAGGATAGGAGGAGTGGAATTGGATGGGGATATATTACGAAGAGACAATTCGGCTATGTATTTGGCTTTGAACTTTTGATAGGTTATGAAAAAAAAGTCCTTCCAAGCTAGGTGATGGGTTCCATAGGTTCAGGCCAAAGGGATTCTAAGGAAAAATTACCTTTAGAGGATAGTGGATTAAAGCCACTAAGTTGTATGGTAGATATATCATTACCATGCAGAAACTTCAAACATTTGTAAACAACTAACGGGACCGCTTTCATCGAGCGGAGCCAAGGATGACCCAGTCATAGACAAAATTGGTCTGATTGTGGAATGATAGAAAATGTTACCTCCAAAGTTTTAGGTCCTATCTGTAATGGGAGTATGATCGATCCAATCATAGGGAATGCAAAACCAGTATGTGTTTTAATCCATGTAGTTGGTTTGTTATAATCATCTTGATAGAGATCGTGTAATACTAAAAACTCTTTTCTGATCACATTCTTGCAACAGGAAGGATCTATTAATATCCGATTGGTGGGCTTATCATAGATTTTTCTGGCTATGTAAAGAGGACCATCGGGAAGCTTTTTAAGTATATCTTGATAATAAAAAGTAATATCAAGAGATTTGTTGGTTGGGCCTTTACGAGGGACAACGTCTATTGTACCAACAAGTTCATCCATAGGATTAACATGGGTAACATTTGGAGTAACATCATGTTGTTCAGTATTTGTATCAACATTCATTACATCAGTGTTTGAAGGTTCACTAGCCTTGACAAATGAGACATTGTGTTTAGGCATAGGGTTGGTAAATTTTTTTAAATTCTAGTTAGGGGTTGCAATGAACTTATTGCCTTGATCAGTGACACCCGCAATGGAAAAATGACCAGAATCAATGAGGTCTTAAAATAAGTGTTTGAGATGCTTACATTGTTCAGTGTCATGTCCATTTTGGTGATAAAAATGACAATAAGCATTAGGTTTAAAGGTGGGTGGTAAAGGCTTGGTGGTATCAAGTGGTTTAACTATAGGAAAATTGATCATTTATTGCTGAAGCAATTTGTTTATTATATTATGGAGGGTATCGGGTAAGGGAGTAAATTCTCTCTTTGGGTCCCCATAGGTAAAAGGCACTACTGCTTTAACAATTTCCACTTGACTTTGAACAAGTTGGGTTGGTTGCATTGAAGGTGGTTTGAATTGTAAAAAGCCTCTCTTTGGTTTTCTAAAGTTTTGCATGTTGTTTTGGTTGTTTTTCTCAGACTTATCAACTCAATTCGAAGTGGAATTTGAATCATGACTAGAAACCAAGTTGTGATAATCATAAAGGGTCATGCATAAATGCATGAATGAAGGAAATTTCATCATAGTTAACTTATCCTAAAGGTGAGTGTGAAATTTTTTGATAAACATCTTCTACAAATGTGAATCGGGAATCTTGACATCAATTTGAGCATACAATGACTGATATCATGAAATGAAATCAATTAATTTTTTCATCGGCATTTGGTTTACATCACATTAAATTAGCCATTGTCTTTTTAGGATTCATATGGACTTGGGAATGACTTATGAATGCATCCACACGTTCATCAAATGATCAGATTGAATGATTGGGTAAGTTTGAAAACCACTCCAATGCAGTGTCCTTCAAGGTCCTAGGAAAAAGTTTGGCTAACATCTTATCATCAAGGAAAAAAACACTGCACAAGTTTGTATAAGCATTGACATGATTAGAAGGGTCTCCTTTACCTCCGTACTCAAACCTAGTCATTTCAATTCCTTGTGGCATTTGTGTGTGTAAGATCTCTAAGGATAATGGACTACTACAAACATTTTGACTTTGGCTAATGGTGGATTTTTTTTTTTGCATGGATGAAATGGTGTTAAAGAGTTGTGTAATGATGGGATCGGTGTAAGTGGTATGAGGTGGAAGGGAAAATTGTGATGGAGTGTATGTAATGTTAGGGGAAGTGAAAGGGACGCTTAGAGGGGTGAATGTGGAAGAAGGAATATGTGATGCCACAAAAGAACTAGGAATTCTAGTTGGAATAGAGAAAGGAGTCAAATGACTAACATGTTGCATAGTTGTTGTAATTTGAGGAGTGGTATAAGTTGGTATGGATGCTATGGTTGAAGGAGGAGGATTGTGAGGTCCTCCTTGGCTTACAACAATGTTAGCTGACTAGGAAGTAGAAGGAACATGTTTGTTGTATATCTCAGCTATTATTTTCATAACTTGTAATCCATCATCACTTTCAATCAAATGATGAAGGTTTTCTATTGCAAGTATAGCAATGGTGGAAATTTTTTCAAGACTTAAATCTTGTTGTAAATGTGCAAAATCCTCATGAATGCTAATGTATTTTTCTTGTGGAATGGGATTTTTTTGTGTGCCAAAATTCATTGGATGGAAAGGTGAAGGCATAGCAGTTGTAGTATCCATGCCTAATGCACCATTGTCCATACTAGGAGTAGGAGCTCTTGAGATCCCAAGGTCCACAACGAAAGTGCTATTGCGGGAAGCCATGAGTCTAGAACCTCATCTCACTAAAGTATTATCAATAGGGCACCAAACTCTCATACAAGTACCACAAAAGATGGGGTGAATGCAAATGCAATGTAATCTAAGAGTGCAAAATAAAAATAACGAGAATTCTGCAAACTAAAATAGAGAAATAACAACAGAGAACAAAAATGCAGTAAATTCCCTAAAAAATGCCTAAAAATGCAGTATAAACTGTGTAGGTGGATTGATTCACCTAAGGTGGCGAATGAGTCCAGCTATGAGATTTTTTTGTATTTTTCAAAAAATTTAAAGTGATTTTAATGCTTTTTAGATGCAAACTAAGGATGAAAATGAAGATTTTTCATTTTTTGAATGATATGATATGCAAAAATGAAATCTAAATTTTCACTAATGCAATTTGAAGAAACACCAGGATGCAAAAAAAAAAAAAAAAACCTAATTAAATGTTGATGCAAATGAAACCTAGGATGCAAGATGAAATTGAAATAAGAAAAATAAAGTGCTCAATATGCAGGTTCACCAAAATGAACCATAGATTTTTAGGAATGAGGTTTATAGGCTACTCTTGTGCTCTTAGGATGTTTCACCTAAAAGGAGACAGATAAACCTCACTCAAAATCTAGGTGGTTCACTCAACTTAAGATGTGTATGATGTGATTAAGACTAAATGAGAAGATCTAAATGCAAAACCTAAGAAATGTGTAATGTTTGAAAACACAATGTGATATGCAAGCATGAACTAAGCATGAACAAATGCAAAATAGAAATGAAGAAGGCTTAATAACAATGCAGCTAGGAATTTGATGATGAATTTGGAGTGTCCTAAATGCTGACAAAAATCACTAAAAAATCACCAATGGGACTCATTTGCCACTGATGGCAAATCAGTCCTCTCCCAAAATTTTGTGAAATCAGGGACCAATTCTATAGCACCAAATCTGAGCTTGTCTTCTTGTTGGGTTGACATAATCAAATTTGCAAAAAATAGGTTGTAGGTTGCCTCCAAGCTTGAAATAGGTTTGATTTGACTTGGAACACTTTTTTGACTTCTTTTCCACTTTTCAGCACCTAATTGCTTGATAAATTTGCATACACAAGTCTGCAAACACACATGCAAGAGGTATTAAAGGAGAAATGATGGTGATGTGTAAAGGGTAGATAATGTGGATGATTGATATTTTGAGAAATCTTGAGGGGATGCTAGAATTTTTAGGACTTTTTGGATGTTTTGGATTTTGTTTTGATTTTGATTTTTTGCATTGACCTTGATTTGATTTTGCTTTGGCTTTAGATGATGAAAAAATAAATCCCAAGATGTTGGATGATTATCTATGGGGTAAACTTGTTCAAAGGATGATAATTTGAGTAAGCGTGGGGAGAAGGATGCATCTACCCACACCTATTCAAACAAGATGATAATTCAACCAAGTATATGAAGAAGGATGCATCTGCATATACCTAGCTAAACAAGATGATTTGATGATAATTTTGACTAAGCATATGAAGAAGGATGCATGTACACATAACTAGCCAAAATGATTTGATGTTTTGATTCAAGTATTTCAAGGATTTTGTTTCAAATATTTTGATGATTTGGATTTTCCAAAAAGAGCCTAGCATGAAGGATGGTTTCAATATTTTTCAAAAGTTTATGGTGAAATGATTTTGGTTTTGATTTTCTTTGGATAGATGGATGAGAGTTTTATTTTGATCCTAGGTGTACCTAAAAGGGAATCGTGTTTACTAGACCTCAGTTTTGAAGAACATAATTTTCTCTAAACGAAGTGTTCAAATTCCCGAAAAAGAGTTGGATTCTAATAGTAATAAAATGAGTACAATTCATGATTCTTTCTTGAAGCTTTCCTATAAAAGTTAAAAATCAATCTTCATCTGAATTCGTATAGCGTTGAGAGATGCTTTTGGTGTTCTTTCAGACTAAGAGATCTTACCTTTGGTTTCTTGATCTTGATTTTGCGTGAAATCATTGAAGACACATGTGTGGGATTCAATTTTTTTAGTCTTTCCTTACTTTGTTTTACCACAAACACTTCTTGATTAGATTTTCAAACTAGATGTCCAATGTCTGAACTTCTTCTTATTCCACAAGGTTTATTATGTGGAACTTTGATAAAATCAAGGCAAGGGTTACCTATTGTTAACTATAGTAAGAAAATTGAGATATAATTCCAAGTGTTTAGAAACCTCTAAGGATAGAATCCCAAGGGCAAGCAATAACACATGAATTTGGTCAATTGTATTTGCTTCCTAAAGGGTTTGAAGTCTTGATGACAAATGTTAAATGTTTGTTTTCAACATTTTTTGAACAAACAAAGTGTTTTGTAACCAAGAACAAGCACAATCCTATGGATATCCAAGACTGTATTTGTTGAATCCCCACTTGGATAAGTCTAGCTACCCTTATTTTTAGTGAATGGTTAGATGCTTGACCCCACTGGCTCCCCTCCATGACACTCACTTATACGAGGCAGCCAACCATCAACACCCATGAAACTCCCATGGTATACTTTCCATTTCTACTAAAAACCATAAAAGTGTGGGGCAGCTTCAGAATGACCATTCTTGCACCAACAAATAGATAGGGATTTTGGCCTTTCTACAACAAGGGTTTTAATTCGGACTTCCCATTCATAGGAGTTGACCCATCGAGGTGAGAGACCATTTCTTCCCTTCTCGTTAGAGCTAACTGTGTGATACTGGCCTTTGTTCCAGTACCCACTTTTATATCCTGGCTAGAAATACTCTTGGCTTTAGAGTGTTCCCGGTTGAGTCGTTCCCTTGGGTGAGTACTTTTTCCCCAAGGAAATCCCTATAAGATAAACAATAGTGAGAAAAAATATCCATAACTCGATTGATCTTTGTTGAGAAACAAAGAGAGAATACACGGGATAGGTTTGGCTCACACTCGCAAGATGTTTTGTTCAATTTTAGTTCCCAAAACGAAGTGTGGAGGCAATCACTTTGTCCCAACCTAAGACCACCAGAAAGATTTTTGATTCTCAAGATCACCATGAGGCACGAGAGAAGCGTATGCATCTTTTTAATGATTTTAGTTAGAGTAAGCAATCACAAATCAAAGTAGCACATGTTCATTTTAAACCCACAAAGCAATTATGACTTCTATTTAAGCACCAAAGGAAATGTGAAAATTTTCCTTGTTCAATTGTTAGCCTTGAATGAAATCTAGTGAGTTTGTCCTAAGATTCATTTTAAGCCCTTTTGTAGCAAGAAATTAAAGTGTTCTTTCTTGAGCCCAAAAGAAAACTAATATGTCCTAAGCATGAAAGATAACAATATTCCTTCAGAGAGATAGTGAATTCTCTAAGAGTGTTGAACAAACACTTAAGTGTTAAAAAACACTTGGTATCATGAAATGGTGTCTTTATGCTTCTCTTGGACTCTTCTCCTTTGATCAAGCCAACCTACAAGAAAACTAGTCAAATATGCAAAAACAGAGGTCAGGAAATCAAAGAACAATCCAAATAATTAGAATTTGAAAAAAAAAGTGTCATAAAACTAATTTTCACCTTTTACTTCCCTCCAGCGGTGGAATCTATGAAGGTGGTGCAGGTTAGAATTTCTAGTAGTGCTATATAACGCAGCTTGTCAATCAACATCACTTTGTAGTAGGGACAAAGAGCATGAAGGTGTCACTATTTCAACCAGCGGTGGAGTTTGAAATTTCGAAAGATTCCAGCGGGTGAAAAGGACTCAGTGGTGCACTTTGAAAATTTGAATCTCGGGCAGGAAACAAAGAGAATCAAAGTTTGGAGTTTATAGCAGTGTGATATAGCGATGCTAGAGTCCTAGCGGTTCTAAAATGCGATGTTGGTCTATCAGCGATGCAGCTTCTTGTAGACACAAAAACAACAAATAAACATGGAATTTGGTGAAAAAACATGATTAGAACTTTTGGTTTGCTCTCCTTCTAGTGCCAAAATTTGAACCAAGATTCCCAACCTACACAAACACAAGAAACAAATACCCTATTAGATCAAATGCAAGTTAGTATCATGATTCCCCAAAAAATCCATTTAAATTGCAATAGAAAGGAAATGAAATGAAAAACATAAACAAGCATAAATGAAAGATATTAAATCCTATTCAAATGTAATGCAAACTCTTAATATCTTGGGGGAGTTGGTGCCAATTTGATGTGGAAATTGGCCCTTTCCCAACTCCTATGCAAGTTTTGTTGATTGGTGATGAAGAGTGATCCAATTTGTTGATGATTGAAGTGTGCTTCAAGATGAAAATCTGCATAACCTAGCTAAGATTGGGTAAAAATGGATGAGAATTGCTATGGATTTGAGTATAATAACTTTGCTCAAATTGTGGATGATCAAATGAGGAGAGAAACCTCTTATTTATAGATTGAAAAGTTGGAGAAATGCCCAAAATGAAGCAATGTGGGACTAAAATTCAACCAATGGAAAGGTTCCACTTGTAAAGATGAGAATGGTTGAGGGATGTGTACATTTTGATGAATGTGCCCATTAATGCAATTAGGTCATACTTGAAATTAGTGAAATGACATGTAATAGGGAAAAGAAATGTCTTAAATGCCACTTGGCTCAAGGAAAAAGGACTTATTAGGTGAAGTTAATGTCTTGTTGGAAGGACAAAGTCCACTTGGATTTGAATTCAAATTTGAGAGAATATTCCCCCATTATGCCATGTTGAGGGAAAAGAGAAATTTAATAAATGAATTAAATCTATTTTCATGTGCAAGTGGCAAAAGCTAGAGGATGAGACATGAATGAGGATTACATTAATCAAAGGTCAATTAATTTAATGAGAGATTAGATGATGTGACAAATTTGACTTAGATTTGTGGGTTTATTTAAATCAAAGACGAGAAGAATATGATTTTAGACTTAGTTAAATAAATATTTTGATTTATTTAGCTAAAGGGGGTGATGTTAGCTTAAATTAAACAAGGTTTAATTTATTTAATTTAATAGATAGACTTTAGAGATTTAATCAAATAAAGGGAATTATTTAATTAAATATGGATATAGGGTTAATTAGATCAGATAGATTGATTTAATTAACAAGAGAAAAAGACTTAATTAGATAAAATGATTTATTTAATTAAGAGAGGAAAATTGATGAATTTAATCAAATAAAGATATTTGAATAAATGGTTATACTAAGGGATGATTTAGGATGAAATGATGTTAGTAGTCGGGATCAAGTATGTCAGTATATTTTCCATGTCTACAGAAATTAACAAGGGAAGATGAATAAACAACATGAAATGTCCTAAACTCATCACAACCTTGTTGAAGAAATCTGAAGATATGTCAATGGCTGCTCCAAGATACTTGATTGATGCTTGATTGAATGATGCAAAGTGCTCAAATTCTAATTGAATGCTTAGTGAATGAGGAGATTGCTTGAATGAATTAGGAGATGTAAAATGAGGAGAAAAAAACATATTTATACACACTTGTGCCTTAGTAACCTGATGATACCTCACCATAGGCTGACATGAGGTGATTTTAAATTTGGAGCTAAGAGGGACTCATTCGCCACCCATGGTGAATGGGTCCCACCTTGGAATTGAAACTAGGTGTCAGGAATTATCTTGCATTTAATGTTTTTTGTCAAGTTTACATTAAAAAACACACTTAATTAAGCCTTATGAGTGCATAAAGGGGTCAAATAAAGCATAAGAAAGGTGTAAATAGTGAAATTAAGCCTTGAAAAGTGTGAAAGCTTGTTACAAGAGTTTACAACAGTTCAAAATAGGACTTGATAAGTCATGAAAAGGTGATTTTTAGGTGAATTGTAATGAATAGTGTCTAGAAAAGTGTAGAAATGTCTTACAACACTTCACAAAACCTTCACAAGATGCCATAATTTGAATTTTAAGAACCTAATGTGAATGTTTAAACCACATTGCAACATTAAATCAAAGAAAAATGGACCAAGCATCATGAGAGAAATACCTAAAAGACCATGAAAATTTCAAAGGGTCATTTTTCTATGGCACACTTCTCATCCATACAACTTGACATGTTTCTCCTATGACTGCCACATACTTCACTTTTGTTGAAGAAAGAGTGACAATTGGTTGTTTCTTTGAAGCCCATGATACAACCTGTAGTGTAAGAAAAAGTATTCCTTTTTCACACTTAATTTTGGAATGAATAAATAATAATAAATGAGCTTAATGATGCCTTAATTTATTGTTGTAATATGTATTTTACATATTCACATTAATTTTAGGGCCCTTTTAATTAAAATGGACTTAATTGTGTCTTGTTTTTGGTATTGTAAGGTGTATCTTTACACTTTCACACTAATCTAGAGCTTCATTAATTGATTGAGGATAATTTTCCTCAATTGGACCCTTTAATTCAAATCCAAGCCTAATTAATTACAAATTTTGAGGGATAAAACCCGACATTCATGAATGCCACTAAATAAGGTTTAACATTGAGTATTGTGTGTCCTAGGAAAGTGGCCTAGGACCCATTCGCCATAGGGTGAATGGGTCCTCACTTGCACCTAGGACTTAAATTTGATTTTTTTTTTAGTGATATTTCAATGGTTTCAAATCCACAATTCATTGTCGGCTTATGTTATTTGAATTTTGGGAATTAATCTTAAGATACATGTATAAATAAGAGGTTATTTCACTATGTTTCACCTAGAAATTTTATGAGTAAATTCATGATAGAAAGTTTATGATCAAGAGAGCATTCAAGAGAATTTTCAAGGTATTAAAGAGCAGAATTATTGAAGATTATTACAACAATCAAGATTCCTATCATCATTGTAGCCTCCTACAATGATTTAACAACTAATCCCTTAAATTTATGATTCAAAGATTGGAAATCTAATCTGAATAACTATCTTAATCATCATGAAGGTGCATTTAACTTGTCAACCTAGGGACATAGGCTTGAAATGCGTTAGCACAATATGTGTACTAGGAATCCATAGTAGCCATATTCATTCTACAACTAAGAAAGACACAATGCTGAAATAAAATTGATTAGAAAGAAGTAACATAAGTGTTGAACATCAACCAACAACGATAGTAAGTTGAAGTGCATGATAGATATGAAAATCTAAGCAAATAGATAGGAAACTACTCTGTCTGCAGGAACAATCACTAAATGGAATTCTAGTGGCTGTAGGAATAGACAGTTTCCAGATTTGTAACTATTTGTTGAATAGAAAAGTAATAACTAAACTAAGGATGGAATGCTCACCAAGTGGTCCCCCTTGGATGAGTATCCCTTAAGAAAAACTTAGATGCAACAAACTTATAACTTCATTTTATTCCTTGAAAATCATGATTACAATAGAGCAATGCAACTGTATTACTAAAAAAGAAACTAATAATGTGAGTACAACATCAAATTAATCAACCTTCTGAGATGGATCATTCAAGTCTTATTTATAGAAGCAAAAACTACTAACTAACTACCTAGCAAGGCGGTCAACTCAAACAGATTAGGAAACCACTTTATGGAAAGCATAGAAAGTGGAACTTAGGAGGTTATGCATGTGTGGAATTTGGTCAAGCCGGTTTTCCTTAACACAGATCTAGCATAACAATAGCTCCTATAATCGCTCAAAAAACTATTATGACCATTTACAAAGTAGTTACAATCTTTGATTTGAACTAGGAATTTCCCTCCATTGAGAGTCTTCCCTTCATTGACCGTTGAATGATCACCTTTTTGACTCTTATGGAAAATGACCAGCTAGCAGAATTTTCCTCAATTTTGTAGGCTCTAATTATATCTGCATGAAAACATTAGTACGCACAACAATTACATATATATAACTATCTTAAAGTAACATTCATTAATCCACATGTAAAATTAACATAGATAGTTCACATAGCATGTCAATGTCATTTAAAAGTTACAAAAATAAGTTTATGCTCAATGTCTATGGTTTTGAGGAAATAACATGAAAAGGTCAACATCCAAGTATCAAAGTCTATGACAATAACAAAAAATGGATAGTAAAATCTATCAAAATTGAGCCATAAATTGGAATCATCACTCCCCCAACCTAAGGTTTTGTTGGTCCTCCAGTAGAGGAAGAGTTATTCCTTTGCTTAGTCAATACCCTAAAATATGCAACTACCAATTGTCCCACATTAGTTCTTGTAGTGTATGAATTGGGGTCCCAATAGAACCCTTGCTTGTTGTCCAACATGTTCTATCTTTTCCTTTCAGTAGCTATATCATACTAATAATACCTAAAATTTGGCACAGGCCATAAAATGGTAGGTGGCTGAAAAGTTAATGGGAGCCAAAATTTCCCCTTCATCCTTCTAAGCTATATATATCTATCAACTCTTTGCATGTTGCAACATAGTTCTGTAGAGAGTGAGGTTCAACTTGTTTGAACTCATTAGTTAGACTGTTCCACCTTTGTGAAAAATATCCCATTATATATTTCCCTATAGCTTCTGCTACCTTCTCATATTCTTTCTAAACTGCTTCTCTCATAGGCATGATCCAACTGATATAGCTTGGTCGGTAAAGAAATCTGTCATTCCCTTAAAATGTCTCTAGGGTTTCTAGATTCAGCCCTAATGGGCAAGGGAGTGTTGGATTATATTTTCCTATAAGTCCTGAATTGTTGTCCCCAACTAACTTCATTCTATATCCAGGACATAAATTCCCTTAATTGGAGATCCCCAACATAAAACAATGGATTCCAATCATGATCATGGGACACAACAAATTTTTCACTTCAGGAGGAGCAATCTGATAAGTCTAGAAAAATTCAAGAGTATCAATGGAAGGATTCAAATTTGAAATGGTCCTTGATAATTTAAAATAAATATTCCTCTCCTTCAAATATAGATCATAGACTCTTGGAGGAGTCTCGAACTCTAATATTTGAGGCACTAAGGCTACTACATTGTCTACCTTTTCCATTAAGGTAGCAATTTCTATATTCTTTTCTTCAATCTCTGCATATTTCTTCTTAATCTCCTTCTTTAGCTTGCATTTCTCCTTTTTCCATTCTTCTTCCCTCCTTTGCATCGCATTCCATAGGTTCATGGCTACCATGCTCCATGAAAAATCAGAGGGTCTATGTATTCCTACCAAAAAAATTCGTAGCACTAATTCTTGCTCTTCACATGGCACCTGCTATAGGGATTATGATTGTTCACCCAGTTCTAGCTACAAGGGTTCTTGCTCTTGCTACAAGAACTCTTTCTCTTACTATAGGAGCTCCTAATTCTCATCATACTCTTGACTCTCAACCTGTTCTGCAATGGCAACAAGCTCTACCAACCTTATATTTGCATGTTCCTCAAAAATTTCCTTTTCCTCAACATTCACCTGCCCCATTGGAGCTTTTGTGTCCTCTCGTGATTTTCCTCGAGGGCTAGGGATTCTCTTAGGATACACACCAGTGGCTAACCCAGTTGGTCTTGATTTTCTAGGAGGGATTTCATGTTTTTTATTACTGTAGGAAGAATAGTGTCAACCTTCTGTTTCTTAGAGCTTGGCACTTCATTTTTTGTCATTTTATTTTTAGCTTTTCCCTTCCTTATTTCTTCCTATTTTTTCCGTGCCCTAGTTCAAACTAGGGTTTCAAGAGGGACATCATCATCAGATTTTTAAGAGGAACTATCTTTTCCTAAATGTTATGTCTCAGAAGAACTAATCTCTATAGTTTGCTCAGCTATAGGAGGGTTTACACTAGGGCATGCACTAGAAGTTGAGGCTCCAGGAGTTACTTCAACAAAAATCACTCTCCTACTAACCCTACAAGGTTGAGAAAAACCCTAGGTCACTAATTCTCTAGTCTAAATTGATCAATATTTAAAAATTCCTCCCAAGTCATATCAGACACATCATGCAAAGATTTCTCTACTAATAATTTGATCAGACAATGGTGGGAGACAAATTATCCCTACCTTTTTGAGTTTTAGCTGCCATGATTGAAAGAAGATGATATAACACATTTGGAATGCTCATTCTTCTCCCATACCTCATATGATTCAGGAGTTTGAAATGCACAGAATGTAGGTTCAACTGGCGGCCTACACAAGTAATGTACTTCATAATGTTGACAGCTACTTGGTTCCACGGCTCAGGCAAAGAGGTTCTCTTCGGACCTTGCTTGTCCACATCCAATGGAGGGTCACCAGGTTCAATAAATTTATCCCTAGATGACCTTGCATCTCTAGTAGCAAGGTAATGTTCACCATCGGCAGGAAACCCTATAACTTCTTCAATCCTTTCTTTAGTAGATATTACCTCCAACCTTTTTACCATGGCCTTTCCTTCAAACAATGTCTGCACAAATTTCAGCGCAATGTCTTCATTATAACCATTAAGCTTCAGGAAATAATTTAACCATCCACAATTTATCAACTCGGCTTGGGAAAATGCATCTTGCATTACTACATCATGAATCATGTGTTCATTTCTAATTAATGGACCTCCCATTGCTTCAACTGTCTACAATTAAACAAGCACTCTGCAAGGTTTCCCTTCCTCAAATCTTTTTCTAAAAGCCAAATTTCTCCTTCTTGCAACACTGTTAAATTCCCAACACCAATGCCATATGAATTTTACCTTTTTGGTGACTTAGGATTGTGACTGAGGCAATAAAGGTAGTAAGGAATAATAAATGAAGGATACAATCGAGAAGAATGGTGGCGGTGTGGTGTCATCTCACACATGCGAGCCGTCACCTCACTTTGAATTCGAATTAGCTCAATTTTAAATTTTGCTAACATGGACCAACATGGACTGACACATGGACATGTTATTCACACTCCACTACAAAAAATCCCTATGATTTGCTCCATTTTTTGCTTCCACCCACTATTTTAATGTATTTTTTCCAATTTTTTGAAAACCTCGATGCTATTTATCGGGATGGCACTATTTTTGGTGTTTATTTACGCTGATCAAGACGAGTCGATCTAATTAAGACACTAATTTGTGCCAAAATTAGTGCTGCGTTTAGTGCCAATATTAGCTCTAAGTGTGGCACCACCATTAGTGCCACCTTTGGCTTCAAGTTTAGCTTTGAGTTTAGCACCACTTTTAGCTCTGACTTTAGCTTCAAGTTTAGCTTTGGGTTTAGTGTCGGCTTAGACAGCCTTATGTCGAAGAGACTTATTTATATGTCTCATCGATGATGTAAAATAGTGAAATTTCAACAAGATACGGGCATATGGAGGAGAGAATCACTTACGTCACATTGACAAGGTATATCTACAAGTGCTCAGAAAAACACAACTCTTGGATATAACGAAGTAGTGTCAATGAGACATTGAGATATCAATAAGACAAATAAGATTGTCTCATCAACACTCTTCAAGTAATTATCAAAAGCATATACTGCTATACTGCCGGGAAGGTAAGCAACATATGCGGTAGAGTGGTATACATCACAACCTCATAACAAGAAGCTTTGAGCAAGGCAGTAGTGTGGTAAACAATAGAAGGGAAGGGAAAAACCCCACCATACCGCAACATGTATAATAAGAGACGATGGTAGTACAGTAATAGTGGCATCATTACAATTTACAACACTAAATGCAACAAATCACGTCAATCACAATCCATTTGAATAAATCATTTAAGGAATCAAGAATATATCCCACCAAAATACTCTAAAACTCTAATAAACATATTCTAAAAATTTCATCAAAATCTTATTTTCAGGCATAGCCCACTAGAATGGAGTTTTCATTTTAATAAACATACAATAAAACCTTTGTTGAAACCTTATTTTTAGGCATAGCCTGCCAAAATGGAGAAGTGTTTTAGTAAAGAATGATAGAGAATGGTAAGGAGGCATAGGATTCATTGTTGTTTATCTCATTCTTGCTTTGATCAACAAGGGTTACAATGTTTGCGCTACTGTTTGTAATCCAAGTATTTAATTGACATATGTTTGCATAATCTCAAATTCCTTCAGATGCTTTTGAAGTATCAATGTATCCTATATAGGGTTTATAATGACTTCTTTTAATTTAAAAAAATAAATCAAATGCTTTTGAAGTATCAATGTGTCCTATATAGGGTTTAGAATAATTTCTTTTAATTTAAATAAATGATGTATTTTCCTATGATTAGATAATGTGGAGATCTCCTAAATCTACCCTAGCACACTATCCTCTTTCTCACTATGTTCATTACTCTAGCTGCTAGGGTTTTGCATTTGACATCTTTAATATCTTCATGATAGTGGCTTTTAAATAGATCTCAGTCTTTGCTTTAATCTTTATCATGTAACCCTTGAGTTCCATAATCCACCTTCAATCTCTTCTAATAATGTTGTCTTAAGCTAGACTGCATAGTATGCATATAAAGCAAGTCCTTCATACCTGCCATTGTTCCAAACCACCACTCACCGCCTTGCTTAAAATGTTGCCTCCGTAAGCAAAATAGCATGTTTTAAAATCATGGTTGCCAGTGGTTGACCTTTAAGGTCACTACTTTCATCGAGATACAATGAGATTTTTTTCTTCAAACTTAAGGCATTATGCAAGATAACATTGTGAATTGTTTGTTGTGTACAATTTGATTTTCTTGCACATTTACTACTTTGCTAAATACCTTTAAGACTAGATATTGCACTAGTAACTGCAATCTCAAACAACTCACTCACTGTCACTTGAAGATTCCTTGCATGAGCATCCTTGTATAAAATCAAAATATGCCCTATAGACTGCCTATTTAATTACTAATATAGGGGACTCATTGTTTCATGGTATTTTGAGTTTTATTTAGAAGGGGTTAATATGTGGCATTTTTATGTGCAAGAAGAATAGATTGTAATGCAATGTTTGGGTATGGACGGTTTAGGAAAAATTGGATTGCTATCAGTGTCATAACTAGGTTGGATTGTACCTTGAGCCAGTGTGAAACACTTCCAGGTGTTTTCACTCCGAAGCAGAACTTATGTGTAGGAATTTCCAAATATCTGACAGAGGAATTTCCTACATTCTAAAGATAAAATCATAAATCTTCTTATCCAGTTTCTGATCCAACCTTACATCTTTAATATCTGATAGAGAAAGTTTGTACATTCTAAAGATAAAATCATAAATCTGCTTATCTAGCTTCTGATCTAATTTGAGGTCTTGAATATTGAATAGAGAAAGTTCTTATATTCTAAAGATAAAATCATAAATTTTATTGGTCTAATTGGAGATCCAATTTCAGGTCATGAAGCTCCGACAGAGAAAGTTCCTACATTCTAAAGATAAAATCATAAATCTATTTGGTCCAATTTGAGGTCCAATTGTAAGGATTTTTCTTTTTAATTATACTTTCTAACATTTGTCTTGATACAAATTGTTACTTTAGAATTATGGTATTTCTTTTATTCTAATGTTTTCAACCCTCATTTTAGGGAAGAGTTCCTTCAAATGGAGACTACACTTTTCCACTATAGGTTCCATCTAGAAACACCAGAATCTCAGGTATTGTCATACTTAGGTACAATAGAGTTTGAGGTTACCTTGTTCTCCTTGATACAAAATGTTGTCCTTCAATCCCTCTTAAGTAACATTCACTATTATGGACTTCATCATTGTAATTTGTTATGTGGAAACATATTGTCTCTATCTTTGCAAGTGATGACTATTGTGTAAGCTTTTAATCTACATGACTATGACTACCACTCATGTTCAATTCTTGTGATTGTTATGATGCTTAGGGCTGTGTACTTTTAACCAGACTATTAATGAAAACTATCTTGGAATCCTTGATGATCAATTTTGTCAGAATCATGGCTATGTTGATAGTGTAATTTTCTTATTAATAAGGATAAATATTTATCAATAAGGAGATTACCCCTTACCAACATATTCCACTATCCTTGCAAAGATTGATCTTTAATGCTTCATGGATGGTTTACTTGTGATTATCCTTCTCAAATGAAACAATAGGGTAGCAGGCTAGGCTCAGCCCTTGTGGGAGCCATATTTCACCCCACATGTTGTAACCAGATAAACAAAACAACCTAATTTTATCTATACTTGCACAATGAGAAAACATGTTAGATAAAACCTAGCATATGATGGATATGTTTGATAACTTTCTTGTTTTCCTGGACATCTATGTTATGCAAGTTATTTGAATGCACATGCTGATAAAATTATATGTTTATAGATGTATGCACATATTTTGACTGATGATCCTTCATTTCTCTAACAACACTCTTCTCACTCAAATGTAGGGAACCTAGGAGAAGCAAGGAAGACATCAACTTGGAGGCTTAGATAAGTGAGAAGACTAAAGATGATGCATAAGAAAGCAACAGGGATTCGTCATTGAGCCAATGGCAGGTCCCCTTTCTCTTTATGTGCATTTTCTCTTTTGCATATATAAATGTTTAGTTTTTCGATTATATGCATTCAAATAGTCAGTTCCATGACTTTTGTGGAACAAAATACATTTACATTATCAATAAAGACTACATTTTTGAAAGGATTGTGCAATCTTTCCTCTTTATATGCATCTACATAAGTGCAATCTAGTAATGTAATCTTCTGATTTTGTTTATGCACATGAATGTAATCTAATAGAAATAAAAATGTACCTTACTTTTCATTTGAAAATCACAAAAGCTCTACCTAATTGAGCTATTATTTTTTGTGTCTTCGCAAACATATGTTGATACAAAATGAATGGAAGAAGCATCCAAGTAATCCTAATTTTTTCTCCCAACAATTCCATACCAAAGATTGAACAATTTAAGGATATTGCAATAGGTAGTTTGTATCAACACAAATAATATTACTGAAGCATTTAAAATTTTAGGCCATAAGAATCATCCTTTTTTAAACATCGATTGTGTTGTAGCCAAAATTCCATCCTAATTATTTTTGCATACTTCCATTTTCACTCATCTCTTACATCCACCATATGCATAGAATTCTTGTCATAATAACTTAAATTTAATAAAATCCCTCATGTGAGCTTCCAAATAAAACCCTTGATCACAACATCAAAGTGTATTCCTCATTTGAAATACTCCTATGATTTCTAATAGCATATCGCCAAGACAACACCATGTTGATGAGAGCCCTTGCAAAGTCTCCCGGACATTAGCACAAAGCACAAATCAAAAATGTAGATGAGACACCCCTATGTTGAAGAGACTTATTTATATGTCTCATCGACGATGTAAAAAAGTGAAATGTCAACAAGATATGGGCATATTGAGGAGAGAATCACTTATGTCACATCGACAAGGTATATCTACAAGTGCTCGACGAAACACAACTCTTGGATATAACGAAGTAATTTTTTATGAGACAATGGCATGTCGACAAGAGACATTAACTTATCTCATCAACACCGACAACCAACATTGGAGGAACATCACATCTAATGTCGATGAGACATTGAGATATCGGTAAGACAAATAAGATTGTCTCATCGACACTCTTCAAGTAATGATCAAAATCATACATCGCTATACTGCTAGGAATGTGAGCAACATATGTGGTAAAGCTGTATACACCACAACCTTGCAGTAAGAAGCCTTGAGCAAGGCGGTAGTGTGGTAAATAGTAGAAGGGAAGGGAAAAACACCACCATACTGGAATATCAAAGAAACAACAAGAATTTTAATTAAAAGTCTCTTCGATAGTTATGAAATGATGATTAGTCTGATTGATGTGACTAACAAAAATATTGATGAGACTGCCGCTATTAATAAAGAACTTGATCATAAAGGTGGCGCGAGCACCATTTATGAACTAGGGTTGGATGAAGTGTCCTAAAATTTGATAAATACAGCCTCAAAGAAGTTGAAATCACTGTGAATTGTAATTGAAGGATTTGGAGAACCAAGTTGGATGGTGGTAGGCAACTGGAAATTTGTAGCCTTTATCCAAATAAGTGGTCTAGACTCAGCTCAAATTATTTTCTCAGTAAGTAGATGAAAGCATTGCATGAGTAGGGTTGAGATGGAAAAATCCCCACGCAAACATAAAGCAAAAAGATAAAAAAATGAAGCTAGGAAATTGAATCAAGAATTAATCGATCAGTGTCCTAGGTCTAAGCCAAAATATAGAAGAATAGCATAGCTTAACCCATTGTGTGTGACATTAGTAGATAAACAAAAAAAATTGGGAGATGTATGGACTCTGTGTAGGGGTTATGACCTCTTTATTTATCATTATAGGAAGAAATTATGGCATAGCCCAATGTCAAACCTGTGGAATTTGAATTTGGGTGAACTTGTGGTACCCAACATCTTTGTGAATGCAGAGTTAATCAAGGTGTTGGAAAAGAATTACAATCTGAAGATGAGAGCAATTCATTTTCCTGACGGGTCACAGTTCATGGTCATAAAGCCATATTATATTTCCATGATTTTTGAGCTAGACACTTCCCTAAAAATAAAATAACAAAACAAAGACTTGTTGGAGGAATAACACACCATGGAAACAAGTTACAAGAGGTGAAAATTTCCTCTACATAGGGTTAAAGGTGTGAGTAACAAAACTATGAGGTTCTCTAGTGAAGATAAGCCCCCATTCTCTGTGGCTTTGTTTGAAGAATACTTTCAATACACTTATTACTCAGCCGGTCAAGTACTAGGAATTGATGTTCTTGAGAACATGACAATTGCTCCCATGGTTTTAGACGCAGACATCCAGAGCCATAATGCCTGACCCTATGATTATGCAGAGTATTTATCGAAGGCCATCAATAATGCCCTCAATATTATCAAGAATGAGAGTGAAGCCATTAATTTCAAGAATAATTTTATTTTCATGCACATGATATTATACGAAGGATAGGTGATGGGGATATGGGGTAAGGAATTAAGAATAAAAGACTTAGATAATGATGGAAATTCAAAGCCTGTAAAAATGTGGACATTTGTGTGGGACATAGGTGTGGGAGGTCCCACTACCTATATTTTGAGGAATATTTTGTCAAACCACTATACAAGATGCTAGGCCACAAATGTGACTACAACCTCTCCCTATACATCTTAAATTTCCCCGACCAAAAGATATGGGTCATGAAGCAGGCATAAATCACAATTGGGGGGACTAATACATGTTTTGGGATTGTACTATTATCAGGGTTTATGGATTTGAAGCTATACCTTATTTGTTGCCTAAGACTGTGCCAGAAAAAGTTGCTTATTTAGAGATCATAAGGCAATTGTCATTTTCAGCTTTTATGCATTTAAAGAGCTATGGGAGGTATAATTTCATGCATTCCACTATTTTTTTTGGTGATTTGACTATTATCTTTGATTCAGGCTATGACTTGGTTAGTGGTAAATTGGATTATTATGGCTTGTCGGTTGGAAACAAAAGGGAAAAGTTTGATCCTGAACATTTCATTTGTGATGCCAATTTTTTTAAGAAATTGAAAGGGTATGAGCATAGTTTCCTTTTAAAAGTTGTCATCAGAAATTGTGAAGAAAAAAAAACATGATGAGAATGAATGCCTACAGTAGGGTTATGATGGTTGAGGCTTGGAAGGTGAATAATAACCCAGGCTACGTAGGGGCTTTCCCTGAGGTACAGGATCCCATAGAAATAATTGAACAATTAATCCTCCATGAAGAAGAACTGATAAGAGATGTGCCACTTGTGGCATTTGAAAGAGGAAGGGGCATCAGTCCTAGGAGGCAAGTAGAAAATATCACACCACTAGATCACTTATCACCTCAGTCTACTCTTGAAGTGAGCTTTTCAGTTGGTTCCCCATCCATGGAAGAAGATAACATTGAGGAAGAAGAAGTCTCACAGTTTAATGCTCCTGTTATACCCTAATATGATATTCCATTGGAAAGAAGTGTGATCACCTTTGAAGCCTTTGATGAGCTATCAGATGATGTGAGGCATCGTGCAAGTCAGGAATTTGTTGCAGATGATACTTTTGTGCAAACCCCTGAATTTAAGTCCTTTATATATGAGTATAAAGGAAGACTAATAAGAGAAAGGTTAAAGGGAATTGACCCTGAGAAAGAGACTTATTCCTTGAAAGAGTTGCAACATGAAGTTGATAGGGAAATGAGAAACATGACTGCTGAGAGAGGAAGAGAATTATTGCAAGAAGCTAGAGTTATGCTCCTTCATGGGTGGGATATTAGTTCAACCATTGTGTTTGACATCTTTTTGAAGAGAAATAATAAGACTTTGCAAATAATGGATGAAGCAAGTGACAGGGTCTATATAGGGTCAGGGTACAATCCTGATAATACCACTTTGCAAATTTGTGCTCTTTACCCCCCAGGCAAGAAGCCTTCTTTGCTTGACCATGATCAAATTTTTGGACATCTCCTGGTGCAAAGAGTAGGGGAGACAAATCCCTTGGAGACTGCTGATTTGAATGTCAATGTAGCCAAATTCACCAAAGCCCATATCCAAAATCTAGTAAGAGATAACCAGTGGCTGATAGAGGAAAATGACAGGTTGAAACAAGAATTAACCAGCTACAATGATAGGCTTCCTGCTTCTCCAAGGCTTTACTCTCCTTTAATTTTACATGAAAGAAAAGTGTTAGAGGCCATGTTTGAGACTGCTCAATGGAAGCATAAATTTGAAAAGCCTCAAAAGGAACAGGAAGAACTAAAAAGAAAATTGAAGGCTACTACTTTTGAAGTGGCATCAGGGTTAATTTGTATGAAATTCAAAGATATGTGCCAACATGCAAATGGTGTCTGGCATGCTCATAGTGGAAATACAAGGCCCTTGGGAGCATGAAAGTATGCTTGATAGGATTAAGGAAATGGAATCCAATATAAAAATATATATGGAGGTAATAATGCTTTGATCCAAGAATGTCAGAGCTTCATGAATAAACATGAAAATTTCTAGAATATCTTGACACAAGAATTGAGTGACTTCGGCCAGCCACTATGTATGGCCATGGCATATTTCTTTGAAGAAACAAATTTGAAAGATCAAGAAAGTTGGAAAAATGAGATATCAAAATATTTTCCAGGCATCCTTGATGACATTAATGATGAGGATGAGGTACTCAGGAAAACGCATAAGCAACTCAGGAGGATTGCTAGATTGGAGAATGTAATGATAGACACTCTACAGAATGCAAACACTTATTCCCAGGAGAAATACATTGATCACATGTCAAAGGTGAATTTGTTCCTTGCACGAGCTGTATGAGGAGGTAGTCAAAGTTTGGTAGTTATGGATGCATTAAAATGGTGCTTGAGCCTTGAATAGATCTTAGGTGGTCATGGGTGCTTGTTGATGATTAACGAACTGTGGTGCATCCAACGATAAACTCTTTTTAAGTTTCAATGTTATGTTAATTATGCTTTAGTTAAGAAATGATGTAACTTTTTTGAATAGACCTAAAGCTTTTTGCTTCCCGTACAAATAGGGAAACCAAGGTTCGATTTTGATCATCATATCATCATCATTTCAATACATTATAATGGATACTAGACCATCTCATCCACTTATTCATATAAAAATAACTCATGTTATATATGTTTATATTTTGAGCAATATAATGGAGTAGATACATTATAACTCGTAATCCATTTTCAGTGTTCAATTGTTGTTTCGATTTTCATGCTTATTTATTGCTTTGTTGTCTCCAAAGTGGTCTTTTCAAGTTGTTTAAATATGCAAGATTTATCAGGGAACATTTGTTGTTACTATGTGGATGCTTTGTTTGATTTCTGGTTAGGTGTGAATTAAATTCCTTTCAAATAATTTACTTTAATTGGTTTGTATTAATTATTAAAGTCCTCTTAGAGATTGGCACCCTCTTATGGTCTAAAAACCTACATTTTTTAGACCCAACAGATTGCAAATAAATCTAAAAATTTAGAAGTCTATGAAATAGTGTATATATTCTTTTACTTGTAAATATTCATGTATATATTCTTGTACTTGTATATTCTATGAAACATTCCTTATTTTCTATGAAATAGTGTATATATTCTTGTATTTGTAAATATTCTTTTACTATTGTGTCTATTAAAGAAAATAGAGTTTGAATAAAAAATGCTTCACCCTTTTTTGTAAGTGAGTATGTGAATTATTGTTTAAGGAAAAATCTTACAGTGTTTACATTTTTAGTTTACTAGTTTCAAATCTTCATTTTCTATGTATATAAAATTGTATGTGCTCTTTATCTCTAATGACATAAAACAGTAATGTCATCAGAATCAGGGTTTTCAATTTCAACACCATCATTGACCACACTTTTCATATCATGTTCACTTTTAAGTACAATCATCAAAATTGTATTTTTATTTCTTGTCCTAGTTAATCTTGATTCCTTTTAGCCGAACACAATAGGTTGCATGTTAAATTTCAAACATTTTCTTTCATTTTTTTGTATATATTATTTTCTCAGTGCATCATTATGTAACAACAATTTCACTTTTGAGATATATAGTAAAAATAAATGAAAGCACATGTTTTCTTTCTCAAGGGAAATGTATGGTGGATACCCTATGTCTTTCAGATAAGTGTGCAAGCGAAATAAGACATAACTGATTGAATCTGATTTTCTACTATACAATTTTTTTTTATGTTCTTTTTACTTTTTGCATGTGGATTACCCTTAGAAAGAGACTATTTATCTTTTCTTAAATGAAGCCTTTACATTTCATGTCTACGAAAGGAGTTTACTGCTTAACAACAGGTTCGTTAACTTCATACAAATTAATATTGGTGTAAAAGGCCATCCCCACAAATGTTGTTTGGTCTAGAATTATAATGGAAAATAAAAAAACTTGCTAGGAGAATAAAAAATGTTTTCAATTGCCCAAGTACAACATAATATTACTGAAGTATTTCAAAGTTTAGGCCATAAGAATCAACCTATGTTTTTAAACATGGATTGAAAATAATTTTGAAAATTTAGAATTCTTGGTCATTAACATTATTGTCTGCTACAATGTCATCCAATGTATCATTGTCAATGTTCATATCTTCTTTCAAGTATTTAATAGTATCATCATCCTCATCTTGACCTGCATCATCTTAATCATCATTGAAATTTGACTGTAGACCATCTATATTGTTACCAAATGTATTTGAATCACCATTTTCTATACCATCCATATTGTTGTCTTCCATAACAACATCTAACTCTGGATTGTTGTCTTCTTGTGCCTACACATAACATCTTCAACATCATCATGTATGTTAATTTCTTTGATGTTCTCTAATCCCTCTCTTCATTTTGTTGGCCATCATTGTTTTGCTCAGTATCCACTAATGCATCGTCAAATACATGCCTTCATATTAGATCATAATGTATGAAAAATATCCATTTTGGGTCCAAAATATCTTCATAGAAAAATACCTGCACATGAATGACACATATATTAAACGTATGTTATAACAATTTTATTGATTAATAAACACATGAATATATTCGCAATAAGCTATGAATTAATAGATTAATGATCACTAATAATTCTTGTTTGAGTTAAAGAAATACCTACTCACAATGAATTGGTAGAACATAAGGCTCCTTATCCTCTTGTAGGAATGATGAGGAATCTATAGAAAACAATCCGCTATGGGAATCATGTCTTCATGTCCTCTCAAATGCTTCATACAATCTACACTTAAAAATATAACATTTAAAAGAGCGGTAATCCAACTCAATAATTTTTTGTATTTTCCCAACATATTGTAGATTCCCTTCAATTATATTCTTATCTTTTGAGCTTGATTGACTGGATTGCTCGAAGTCAACCATGATGCCACAATCAAAGGATCGTCTCTTTATGTCTACACTTTCTACATGATAATGTTGACCATATGACCATATTGCTGGATATTTCCTCGCCTGTGAAAGACCATTTATTTTAGTGAAAACAAATATAATGATGAATATTAAAATAGTTAATACTATCAAAACTGTAAGGAAACAACATTTTGTAAAATTCCAACTATACCTTTCTTTCACATCCTTTAGACATGTTGATTTCATCTTCTGTTATGTTTGAATATGTACCTGCATCTTTTATTTGATTTTGAATTTGTTCAGTAACCCATTCTAGTGTGAAATATTTGCCCTATTCCCCAAGTAGATGAGTGGGAAGTGGAGTATTCTTTGGGTTTGATCTCTTAAACTGTCTCCTTCCTTCTAACACTTCTTCTCTCTTTTTATCATATAGATCAATCCATTTGTTCATAAAGTCCATTTGGTATAGAATGAACTTGTCGAGTATAGAACTTTCGTCAACGCCTATTACATGTCAACATGTTTATTTCAAACTCCAAATGTCATGCTGTTAATTTGACAAATAAATTACAAAGTAAATTAATGATTGCAAGAAAAACTACCACACTGATCATCAATTTACTTACTAATTTTTACTTCAATACCATTAGATTGTGGTTTTTCTCCATCAATAATATCTGATGCTTTTTCTTCATCCTAGACATGTGGGCCATCTTCAAAATCCTTACCAAGGAATTCACACAGGAAGAAAAATGTTTCATTTAATACATACCCTTTAGCCATGCAACCCTCTGGATGTGCCTTTTGTCAAACATATCTTTTAAGAGTTTTCATATGCCTCTCAAAGAAAAAAATCCACCTCATTGATACGACACTGTCCAATTCAATTTCATTGACTACATGTATAAGTAAATGGAATTGTAGGTCCATGAAACTTGTAGGGAGCTCCTTCTAAAATACACACACAATTTCTGCAATTTCCTTCTTCCACTTTGGCACTTCAAATTCATGGATCTCCTTGGAGGTCACCCTCTTAATATAAGAATAGTAAATTAGTATGAACCTTTAGTCATAAATTAAAATCCAATATAATATCTCTATGTATCTCACACATGAACATTTCATATAACCACATACCTTGTAAATGTTGACAATTGACTTATGGCATTCCTTAAGTCAATTGTAAGACAAGAATCCCCTCTAAATGCCAATGGCATGATATGCTATCAAACACATTTATGAAAGGTGGGTTAGTAATTTTTTTCTCACACAACAAAATATCAAAATAAATTTAGTGCTTAATCGATGTTGCAAAATGTTAAATGTTGATATATAGTATAATACCTTCATTAAATTATGAAAATCATGTGATTTTTAAAATCCTATGATATGTCCATCAACTGCAAAGCTTTTGTGGTGATGAGACCATAGCCAGTAGGTGTCCTTATTAAATGGATGACATTTTATATTTGGTCTAGCTCTTTTTTTTTCAAAATCCATGGAGCTTCTGCATATGTTTCATTTTCCCTATTTGGCCACAAATGTTTTCTATCAAATTTAGTACGCAAAAGAGCAATATCTCTCCTTGAAGACAAGGTGTCCTCTTTTCCTAATATATGTCAAAATATAGAATATGGGACATTTTTTAAGATGTGCATAGGATCTAACAGGTGAGATATTAATAGATCCTTCTAGTAAGGGAGCTCATAAAATATGGATTTCCTTTTCATTCCTTCTAGCATATTAACTACAATTTGTTCTGGTTCTTCAATTGAATCACCCCAATCAAAAAAATCTTCCCAAGCTTTCAATTCAGCATCTTCATACTTCTTAATCCAATCACCTGGACCCATAATCATGGGAGGGCCTCTATTTTCAACTTTTCCATCAAATTGATTCTTCAGGCGATTTCTAAACCTATGATTTAGTGGTAGAAAGACCCTGTTGTTTGCATAAATAAATTTATGTAGATCTTTAGAATACCACCCTTGAAATTGTTCTACACATCTTGGACATGCAAATTTCCCCTTTGTTTGAAGCCCTGCAATTCAATAAGTAATGTTAATAACATAAAAAAAAAAAGTATAAAACTAAGTATGAAAGTTGGGATGAAAATAAATTATGAATGTAAATACGTAAATATTTTATCTTACCAGAACAAACACCAAGTGGACTGGGAAATCATGAATAGTCCAACATAGCACACCATACAACGTGAAGGACCTATTTGATGGAGGATGTGATATGTCATACATTCTTATGCCTTTCCATAGTGGTTGCATCTCATCAATAAAAGGTGCAAGATAAACATCCATGTTTTTAACTTGATGTTTTCTTGGAACAATGAGAGGCAACATAAGGTGCTCCTTTCTAACAGTCATCCATCGGGGAATATTGTATACTATCAATCTGACTAGCCAAACACTATAATTTGAGGAGAAACTTAGGAAAGAGATAGAGACTTACTCCATCAATTCGCAGAAGACCAAACCCTAATACTATGAGGGTTCATCTTTGAATTTTGTTGGCCGTTTCCTCTATGTTTGTTGCTTTGGAATTAGAATTTTGGAATTCCACATGAATCCATCTTACTCCTATTCTTTACATGCTAGTCCATCAATTGTGTGCTAGTGGTGCAAAAACATTTGTTGAAGTCTAGGTATAATAATTGGCATGTGAGTGGAAACTTTCTTCTTTGGGTAGGAGCTTGTACACATTTGTATGATATCTTATCTTTGCATACAGGGCATTCTACCTTGTTCTGATATTCATCTCTGTATAAAATGCAATCATTTTTACATGAATGAATTTGCTTATATTCAATCCCCAACTCAACCAACAACAGACGTGCCTCTCTGCAAGTTGATGGCAACACATTCTCTTCAGGGAATATTTTAGTTTTTAGTTCCCTATAAGATTGCTAGAGATTAAATCAATTGAATTTTTGACTTATGATAAACATTTTTGATATGTCAATCTATACTAGGACTGTTTATATACAATATATTGTTTTAAAATCTCCTTAAATAAATATAAATGAAGTTGATGAATGGTTATGAATTATGTACACCAATTGACAGTGCAAAGTAGGAAATAGATTTCAAATCACTTAAGTAGGGTAGTGAATCCTTTGTTTGACCAACCAAATAGTGACTTTGATTTCTAATAATATTAATGTGCATGCCAGTTTTGAGGTTCTAATTGCACCCAATTTGAACAAAAGTTTCTTTGCTACTTGCTTGATGGAGTCTTTGATGTTATTATCATCAACATTACGTTGGTGGTAATTACCCCTGCTATCATCATTACTGTCAACCGTATCATCATTATTGTCATCATTGTCTCCATCCCAAAAGAAACCTGTAAGAATTTCATTCAATCCTTCTTCATGCACTGTATTTTCACTATCATGATCATCATCATTAAGGCTACGTGGCATGTCATCAGTGCATGCAACTCTCATTAGCTCTTCAAATTTCAAGTGGTAGTGTTCTCTTCAATCTTGCTCTTCTCACCCTAGTATGGTTTAAAGGATGGTTTGGATCATCCCATCCAAATAATTAATAACCAGGTTATCTTGGGTATTAGTATATGTTTCATCAAAATCTTCTACCTATCAACAAATGCAAGAAGCATTATTTAATGTTTGCAAACAATTGGATAAAATCATAAATGTATCGATTTCAAAGAAATATAATCAAATATGGCTTAAAAAAAATACAAATTGTATGAACATATATACATCAATTGAATAATGGAACATTATTTTGTAGACTACCTTTTTTATACAATAATTTAAATAAAACACAATTTTTACAACATAGTTTATAAAACATCAGTCCAAACTCATTTATTATTCTTTGGTTTTAATGTCGATTGTAGGAGGCATACTACCCATTGGAAGCTCATCATATATGTAATATCTTTTATCTGTCCTTTCGTTTGAATTTTTTCTTTCCATGACATATAGAACATCCACAAACAATAATTTTCTCAAAGTATTCATCCCATGTACTATAGTCTTGACCTACCTCTTCTTCAATGCAATCATTTGTTGTGTCTACAGTATCCATTGTCATATCCTCTTCCACCCATTGTTGTCTACATGATTTAACAGTTTTAGGTCCACGTCCATGTACATATCTTGTTCTTTTGCTAGTTGAACACTTAGGCTCTACATTTTCCAATCTCCATCTAAAATTATCAACATACATTAATTTATGTCAAGATTGGATAATGCATTATAAATTTTAATAATACTGTGAAAAAAGATGGACTTAACTATCATAAAATACCATGATTTTTTTTCCTAAGTTAAAGTCAAAAGGAATTTGGAGTACACGATGTCACTTCATCCGTTGTGTCCTCATTTGATATGACACAATATGTTGCCATGGCATCGTCTCATCCCTATAATACACAACATAGTAAATAATGTTTAGTAAACCAATTATATCATTTCAACGAATATGCTATCCAACACAAAACCTCACTTTAGTCATATATTTGACATATTGATATCTGCTCTATGTTGTAGCATTTGTGAATTCATAAACACCTTCCTCCTTTGGTTGAGGTTTCTTTCTCTTCTTACCTGTATTGTATCTGCAGATTTCGTTGTCTCATTTATTTCCACCCACTTTCCTCGGTGATTTTAGTATTTCTATGCCATCATCCTCTCTCAGAGGCCTCCTGCATGAATAAAAAGAAATAAAGAAATACTTACGGAGAGCTTTTCCTTCCTTTTCACCACCCGGAAGGGAAGAAGCAACTTATGGGACCATGGAAAAAACACTCAACCACATGTCAGGCTAATGAAGAGTTGTAGGGCCGATGGTGATCACCACACTCTGCCTTGATGGTAGAAGACTTGCGGGAGTCACCACAACACCACCAAGAACAGAAGAAAGACTCGCATTCCTCCACAGAACTTTCACCGCACTACCGCCAAGAAGGATGAAGCACCTTGCAAGAACACGGTAAAAACTGCTCTACCACACTGAGTTGATGAAGGAGCCACGAGACAACGGTGGTCATAAAAACAAGGTAGGAGTTGGAATTATTTCCAACACTCTAGACCTTGTGATACACAACAATGAAAATAGTCACTATACAACAATGATAGGCATTGAATTTGGAGCTAAGCCAGTTACATTAATAGCCAAAGTTAGTTGCTAAAGTTGGCATTAACTAGCAGTGACTAAAGAATCAAAATCAAAATTTAAGAATTTTTCAGGTGAAGGAAGGAAATGATTAAGCTACTGGCCCGATGGCTTCGATTTAGTTTGTGACACCATAGGTAAAGGGATTACAATATTTTTTTTTTTTCTTGGTTAGAGTGGCTTCTTTGTCTAAGAAACCTCCTAAATTGTCCCATAATTATAAATTATAAAACCTTTGAAACCAACAAAAGATTTACCCTACCCATTTGAGCTTTGGCTCAAAATATTATAGCATGAATCTAGGATGCCTCTATATTCTTTCCCTAACCTAGTTATGAAGGAAATAGTGAATTGTTTGGAAAATCTAGGAATTGGGTCGATCACTACCGAGCAACTGATGATTCAAATAAACACAAAAACTTCTTGGTTTTACCCAATCACGCCATAATCACTGATGCCATGACAAATTCTTGCAAGATTTCATTATGAAAGAGTTTTCATGATAAGGTTATCAACACTAAGCAAACCCAACAAACATATTTTCCCTAGGTTATCAACACTAAGAAAACCCAGTGAACATATTTTCCCACAAAACAAAACTGTCATACCACAAACTTAACAAAAAATTTCATACCTGACAGTGTGTACTTCACTTGCCTCCACAGACTAGATGAAAAATAATTTTCCCTAGGCCACCTCAAAATGTCAAGCAATAGAAGGAAGTGAGCATTGTCAGTAGACTCTGGCCACAATGAGGTAATTCATTGTCAATTTATAGATTTGTAAATGTTTCCATTGTTTCTTTGAATTTTACTTTTTAGTTTTTTATTTCTAAATTTAAAAGAAGAAATATAATTAAAATATATATATATAGGGACATGAGACTGACAAAGATAAAGAGGAATTGTAGTTTTTAGTTTTTTATTTCTAAATTTAAAAGAAGAAATATAATTTATATATATATATATATAGGGACATGAGACTAACAAAGATAAAGAGGAATTGGCTTCCATATTGGGGGTAGAGATAGTGAACAAATTGGTTAATGTGGACTGGACAATGCTTGCCAGATACATAGAAAAACAATCTGGTAATGCCCCTCAAACATTTCAAACAAATCAATTGTGTCAAATGGAATCAATTGATTCCCCAACTAGTCCTGGATCAACAAAAGATCCAGGAGTAAATCAGTGACAAAAAACTCTAAGAATGTGGAACAGGGAGCAGAGACTTCCAATGTCCCAACCAGTCCTGGGACACAGACTTCTTCCACCATGCCATCTTATCAATCTTGCATTGGTAGCTACAATACAAAGATAGAATACGAGGTGGTTTCAGGGGAAGTTTGAGTGACGAATACTGGGAAAAAGTTTGTGAATAGGTTGAAGGAATCATGCCTTCAATGTTTCAAAGACCATCTACATTTTCCATTCTCACAGATACCCATGCAACTAAAAAAAGCAATTATCCATGACATGGAGACTGATTTTGGCATAGGTTGGTCTATAAACAAGATAAAGCTACAAATGTCTCAAAACTGCAAGAGATTTCGGTGTGACCAAAAAAAGAAGATAAAAAAATCCCTCCTGAGCTAAGGAAGAAAATAAGGCCAATTGATGTAAGTGTGAAAGTATGGAAAGAGCTTGTAAAAGCATATGAGAAGTCTGATGCATGAAGGAAGTCCAGTGAGGAGATTATGCAGGTATTTGAATTTTCTCATAAGATTATATTGAATTTATTAAACGATATTTAAATTTTATTTGTGCATAGTTAAATTGAATTAGTATATGTTTTAGAACAAGGCCTCCAAGGCTAGGCTTGAGAAACTTTGTACCATGCATCACAGTGGCAGAAAGGTTTATAGGCCTTGATCTGTACACTTGTAAGTATATTTAATATGTTAAATGATATACTTTTTTAATTTCCTTGGAAAAAGTAAATGATTGCATATTAATTAGTTTAACTAGTCCATGTGTCATGTTTTGACAAGAGGAGAAATATGGCCGCCATCCAAAGCAATTTGAAAATAATATGTTACAAAACAAAAAGTGGAACATTTTTTAATCTGGATGGAGAATGAGGTATCAATAGTTGAGTTTCAATAACTTAGTTGGATATTGTTGTGTTAATATGTCAATTTGCATCTCTTGTGTTGAATTGTTTATTGATGCATAGGATGAGTAAATAGATCTCAAATCTTATGATTACAAGATGACCATTTATGTGCATGAATAAATAGTAGAAGGATGTAGATAAACTCAATTCATCTGACTTTATGCCTCTTGGTAGGAATTCCTCTTGAATCTCTAATATCAGGTGCCTGAGACTTCCCTATAGCTTTTACCTTTTGTTGTCGCCTTTCCTCTTCACTATCAGACTCATCTCTTTTTTCCTTATGTGCATTTCTAGCTTCAGGTTCTAATTCATCCCATGTTTTACCTTCCTCCTCTGAATCCACAAGAGATTCATCTTCTAAACCTTCCTCATTTGATTACAATTCCTCTTCTACATCAGAGGGTTTGTATCCTTGATCTGACTCTTCTCAATTATCAAAATTAGAATCACTAGATTCTATATTCAAAAATTCCCAACCACCATCTTCAATAAATTTATCTAGATCATCAGTAATAGTCTTCAAAATTGGCTGCTAGTTCAAGTTCATTTTTCTTTCATAATACTTTATATCCATGGAGTTTAGCCATTCCTTGATGCCATCAAGTGAAGATTGAGGAATGACATACATGCAGAGTACATCCTGCCTGAAGTCTTTGAAAACAATAGCCATATCAAATTCCTTTTTCCCAAGTCATAGTCTCTCAAGGTTAACAATTCTCAATCTCACTAATAGTGATTACTTTAAGAAAGGTAATTCCACCAACTCTACCAAACATTTTACCGTAGGAACAATAAAAGAAGAGGATTTGAAAGGAACTCCATGAAAACCAAGCTCTCTAAATGGTATATCAAACTCTAGTTCAAAACATTTTAGATGAGGTTGCTCCCATAGCTCTCTTACTCACTTGAAAAATCCTTGAAACTCTGACTTCTTAACATTCAAAATATAAATGGAATGTCCTCAACACCCACTAGAGCTATCCAAAAAAGCTAACTAAAAACACAAGTGTGCTCCCACACACAATGGCCTAATGGTCAGTTGTCATATAAGTCAAAGTATTGAAGTACCAACACTGATCAAGTTAACATATATGCATCATTTGCATAAACAAATGAAATTCATAACAAATGTTAATCAATACATTGAATTTTGAGATGCGTTGACATAATTAAAAAAAACTTATTTTGGGGAATATATCAGTAGCGTGGGGGAAGAAAGCATTAACCCTAATAAAAGCATTTTTTTTTTTCTTGATACACCATCTATAAGTTTTCCTTGGATGAAAGTACTGAATCTCTATATGTTGTACCCCTTAAATGTCCTACATGTTACAAATATGGAATAACAATGCAAAACTTTGTATAGAGTCCAAAGGCCAAGGCATTCTGAATAAGGGTAGCCAAACTTGATAAGGATGTAGTCACTATTACACTTATTGAAAATCCAGAATAGTCACATGTGTAAAGACAACTTCCTGTGAAAACCATAATCAATCAAATTATGCACATTCAAATCTAAGTTTGAAAACTTTCATTTCAGGCCATGCATCTAAGTCCTTGTTGAAGATTGAGGGTTTCGACAACAAAGATAGAATAGATCTCCTTAAACCATAGCTAGTTTTAAAATGCGGTATTTCCAAATTCAAATCCACTTCTCAGCTAAGGAAAGGAGGTAGGATTGTTAGGTTCTACCTCAAACAAAGAAGGCCATAGAAAACATTAAAATAGAAGATCCAATAAGTGAGACAACATAGTTGTAGACCATAGATAATTAGAATTCTTTAAATGCATAGATGCTTGTGATACAAACAAAAGGTGCTTACACATTGGCTGAATATATCCTCTTCAAAATGACCAGAAAAAAATTTCAAATTTGTAAGTAAACTCTGACAGTCAAGAAAATTAGTCATAAAAAATAGAAGTAAACTTTGGTAGACATGTAGGTGAACTTAATTCATCTAACCTTATGCCTCTTGGCAGACATTAGGATCTCCCCTCCTAAAGTTTGGACCACATCCATTACCTCCACATAAAACTAGACATACTTGGTCTTCTTGGTAACCACACCATGATATGGTTATGCAAATGAAAATGAAGCAAAGTAATCATCTCCTTCTCCACTGGCTGGAAGAATGCATGCTTAATGTTTTGATACATGATATCAACTCTCTCTTTTTCTCTCATGGCTGAATACCAAAATCCATTATGGTGGGCCTCCAAAGTTCCAGTCATCTTTCATCCTCTTCCACCAAATGCTAGCCTAATCCACATGTCTGCTAGCCTAATTGGCTTTGTTTTTGAAAGATGAAGTTTCTTCTTTGATAGTCAAGAAAAAAAGTCATAAAACTTGGAAGTAAACTTTGGTAGACATGTAGGTGAACTTAATTCATCCAACTTTATGCCTCTTGGTAGACATCAGGATCTCCCCTCCTAAATTTTGGACCACATCCATTACCTCCACATAAAACTGGACATCCTTGGTCTTCTTGGTTCCCATGCCATGATATGGTTATGCAAATGAAAATGAAGCAAATTAATCATCTCCTTCTCCACTGGTTGGAAGAATGCATGCTTAATGTTTTGATACATGATATCAACTCTCTCTTCTTTTCTCATGGTTGAATACTGAAATCCATTATGGTGGGCCTCCAGAGTTCTAGTCATCTTTCATCCTCTTCCACCAAATGTTGGCCCGATCCACACATTTTCCAGCCTAATTGGCTTTGTTTTTGAAAGCTAAAGTTTCTTCTCTGATAGTCAAGAAAAACAGTCATAAAAATTGGAAGTAAACTTTGGCAGACATGTAGGTGAACTTAATTCAACTAACTTAATGCCTCTTGGCATACATTAGGATCTCCCCTCCCAAAGTTTGGACCACATCCATTACCTCCACATAAAATTGGACATCCTTGGTCTTCTTGGTTCCCATGCCATGATATGGTTATGCAAATGAAAATGAAGCAAGGTAATCATCTACTTCTCTGCTGGCTGGAAGAATGAATGCTTAATGTTTTGATACATGATATCAGCTCTCTCTTTTGCTCTCATGGTTGAATACTGAAATCTATTGTGGTGGGCCTCCAAAATTCCAATCATCTTTCATCCTCTTCCACCAAATGTTGGCCTAATCCACATGTCTGCCAGCCTAATTGCCTTTGTTTTTGAAAGCTAAAGTTTCTCCTGAGTCACCAGTGTAGCTCTCTCTGCCTTTTTAGACTCTTTCATTGCTACAGATCATCTCTAGGATTTAATCATTTGTACCACATGGTTTATGTGCTTTGAATCCTTGCATCTAAAGGAAATTTCCTTAACATAAATACTACTAAGGAATTTCAATGTTTCCATTGTAGTTGGCATTAAAACTGGTACAGGTCTACAACATTGAAAATTATCCTTATATAAGAATTCCCTCAATCTTGTTTGCTTGTAACACTCTTGATGGTGGCTATATGAAATATGATTCTAATTCCTCTTCAACATTAGAGGGTTCATATCCTTGATATGAATCTTCTGAATTATCAGAATCAGAATCACTAGCTTCCATATTCAAAAATTCCCAACCACCATCTTCAATCAATTTATCTGGATCATTAGTAATACTCTTCAAAATTGGCCACCAATTCAAGTTCATTATGCTTTCATAATAACTTTATATCCATGGAGTTCAACCATTCCTTGATGCCATCAAGTGAAGATTGAGGAATGGCATCAATGCAAAGTACATCTTGCTTGAAGTCTTTGAAAATAATATCCATATCAAATTCCTTTTTCCCAATTCCTACTCTCTCAAGGTTAACAATCTCAGTCTCACTAATAGTGATTACTAAGAAAGGTAATCCCACCAACTCTACCAAATAGTTTACCATATGAAAAATAAAAGAAGAGGCCTTGAAAGGAACTCCATGAAAACAAATCTCTCTAAATGGTATATCAAACTCTAGTTAAAAATATTTTAGATGAGACTACTCCCATAGCTCTCTTACTCACTTGACAAATACTTGAAACTTTGTATTGATTTTATTTTTCCTATCCCTCTCTTGTTGTTCTTCCTCAATTTCATCAAGATCATACTTTGACCTTCTTTCCCCTCCTAAATTTTGGACCACATCCATTACCTCCACATAAAATTTAACATCCTTGGTCTTCTTGGTTCCCACACCGTGATATGGTTATGCAAATGAAAATGAAGCAAAGTAATCATCTCCTTCTCCACTGGCTAGAAAAATGCATGCTTAATGTTTTGATACATGATATCAACTCTCTCTTCTGCTCTCATGGTTGAATACTGAAATCCATTATGGTGGGCCTCCAGAGTTCCAGTAATCTTTCTTCCTCTTCCACCAAATGATGGCCAGATCCACAAGTCTACCAGCCTAATTGGCTTTATTTTTGAAAGTTGAAGTTTGTCCTGACTCACTAGTATTAACTATAACTTTTTTGAAATTTTATTATGGTATGTGCACTTTGATATGATGTAATATGATTATGGTTTCATCTTATATGTTGTAAGATTAGATATATAAATGAAAAACAAATTATTGCATGAAATAAATAATAAATTTCATTTTAAATGTTTTTTTTGTAGAACACGGTTCTTCCAAAGGATCGAGATGATCCTCAACATGATATAGATCCACAAAATATTGGTTCTATCGGTACAAATCACATGGCCGAGGATGATGATGACACAAATACAGGAGACACCGAGGCCAATGATAATGATGATTAGGATGGTGATACTGATGATGAGATAGTTGGTGATAGTAAACAGTGACATTCAAGATCATATAGACTACATCATGGATCATTGTTGATATATCATTATGATGACTCTTTTCATGGTTACTATCATATGTATCATTTTCACAGCCTACTATACTATATTATTGAGTTGTATCATATTAACATGTATCATTTTCACTATATCATCTGGACATGTATCATCTTGACTTGTATCAATTTGAGTTACATAATTTATCATTTTTATTTATATCATTTGCACATGTATCATTTTCACTTATGTCGACTGTTGGACATGTATCATTTTGACATATTTTGATGTACTGACATATTTTACTTTCACTTGTTTTAGTTATATATGATGATGATCTTATCAGTATTGACTTGTCAATTTATATATATTAAAAGTGTCGATGATTTTTGGATGGATATTTATTAAGTATGATGATTTTAATTTACTGCTCAGGATGGATGTTGTCAAATTTAATTAAATTATAGATATTTGACTCACTTGTTTTAATTATAGATTATGATCATGTTACAATAATTATATTGTTATTTAATCATATGAGTTAAATAATTAAATTACTTACTCTATAATCATATGAATTTTTAAGAGGCACAATATATTTAACTAATTAAATTGAAATAAAACATATTAAATTAATAAATGGAAGCAAAACAAGAAGCATTTTTAGAAGCAAAAAAGGAAGCAACAATTGAAGGCAAACTAGAAGCAAACTAGAAGCAATCTTGGAAGAAAAATTTGAAGCAAAACTGGAAGCAAACCTGGAAGAAAACCTGGAAGCAAATATAGAAGCAAAACTAGAAGCAAATCTTGAAGCAAAACTGGAAGCAAACCTAGAAGCAAAACTAGAAGCAAAACTAGAAGTAAAATTGGAAGAAAAATCAAAAGAAAACCTGGAAGAAAAACTAGAAGAAAAATCAGAAGCAAAATTGGAAGCAAACTTGGACGCAAAATCAAAAGAAAAATTGGAAGCAAAATTGAAAGCAAAATGGAAGCAAACTTGGAAGAAAAAACAGAAGAAAAACTAGAAGCAAAACTAGAAGCAAAACTGGAAGCAAATCCAGAAGCAAACATGGAAGCAAAACTAGAAGAAAAACTAGAAGCAAAACTAGAAGCAAAAGTGGAAGGAAAACCGGAAGCAAAACCAGAAGCAAAACTAGGAGCAAAATTGGAAGCAAACTTGGAAGCAAAATTGGAAGCAAACTTGGAGGAAAAACTGGAAGCAAAATTGGACACAAAATTGGAAGCAAAAGCAAAAGCAAAAATGGGAGTAGACATGGAAGCAAAACTGGAAACCAAATTGGGCACCAATTTCGGTGCCATTTCTATCGTTACTTCCTGACACTATTTTAGGCACTAATGGAGGTGCCATGATTTTCCAATGCTAAAGCTAGAGCTAATTCTGATGCTAAATTCGGTAGAAAAGTCTGCACAAAATCTGACACTAAACTAAACATGCCTGTTTGCACTGAGTTTAGCATCAACCAAATTGTTCAATTCATGTACTCAAAATACACTAAAATCTGGCGCAAAAGTTGGTGCTAATTTCCTGTTGTGTTGTTGTGCTCCCCTCCACTCTAAATTTGAGCATGTTTCCTCATGTGCAAGGTAGTAATGACAATTTGGCAGGAGCAGGGAATAATTACATGCTATGGAAAACATCTACATTAATGTATAGTGATTAAATAAATGTAATAAAAGATAATTAAGATGTAACAAATTGATGTGCATGTACTTGAATTCATGGAATATTTGTTGCAAAGAATATGAAGTACTGGTCACCATTTAAGAAGTCAATTGAACAATTAATGAAAGTGGAGATGGAATGAAGTGAAGTGGAATGAAGTGAAGTTATGGTGGAGTGATGGAAGAGAGAGAAAGGTGAAGATGGATGGTCAAATGGGTGGATTAATGAAGAAGTGGACTCCCACAAGAGTGGAAATCTTTATTATGACAATTTACGTACCTTGGTTAGCTAGAAGGAAGGACACTCGGTCCACTTCCATTGGTTGTAGGAAGTTTGGGTGTTGCATGTTGAGTGAATTTTTGCATGAATTCCTCCTTAGAAGTTGGCTTTTGATACAACCTGAGGTGATGATTGTTGACAAGTAGCTTAAATCTAACAAGGTCAATGGTAGTGAACTAAATGACACCATTAGAGAAGACTTCAACAACCTCATATGGTCCTAGCCACCTTGTTTGCAATTTTCCTGCATTATCTTGATACCTTGAGTCATAAAGGAATGCCCAGTCACCAAGCTAAAACTTCTTGTCCTTTATGTACTTATTATGCCATTTGATCCTTTGATTCTACACTACCTCAGTGTGATACAAGGTTTTCTTTCTTATCTCATCCAAATTATTTAGCTGCATAACTCTGTCCTTTTGTGCCTCAAAGTTATACATCACTAAGTCTAGTGCATTCCTAAGAGTCTTATGCTCAAATATAGTGGGCATCATAGTTGTCTTCCCATACAGTAATTCAAAAGGAGTGAAGCCTGTGGTTGTTTTCTAGGTGGTCCAATAGGCTCAAATAGCTTATGGAAGCCTATTTTCCCAATCCTTCTTATGGATAGCCACTCTTTTGGTCATAATGGCTTCAATTTCCCTGTTGGTCACCTCAACTTGGCCATTGGCCTGAGGGTTATAAGGAGTAGACTTCTCATGCCTCACATTATATTCATTAACGAGTGTTGTGACAAGGGTTGATGTGAATTGGTCCCCTTGATCAGTCACTATCTCTGTTAGAACCCCATACCATGTGAAAATTTCCTCATAATTTTTTTTTGTAACCTTATTATCTATTGCATGCTTTATTTCTTTAACCTCAACCCACTTGGTCACATAATTAGTGCAAACCAGGATATAGGATTTACCATTTGATGGTGGGTCAATGGGTCCTACAAAATCCAATCCCCATTTATCAAATGGAGTGATTAATACCTGGGGGTAAAGAGGCATCTCATTAGATTTGGTTGGTCATCCCATCCTCTAGCATCTATCACACTTCCTTGTATATTTCCTTGCATCCTTGTGGAGTGTGGGCCAATAATATCTTGTGTTCAAAATATTCATTTTTTTCCTCTTGGCTGCAAAATTCCCTCTACAGGGTTCATTGTGACATGCATGAAATATATCATATGTCTCATCTTCCTCACACATCTCCTCATGACATGGTCTGGTCCAGTGTAGAAAAAACATCCTACAATCCATGAGAAAGGAAAAGATTTTTTAATGAACACCCTTCTCTCTTTTGGAGAGAAATGAGGAGGATGACCAAATAATTAGCTATGTTAGCATACCAAGGTGTATGCACACTGATGGGAAATAAATGTTCATCACAAAAAAGAGTCATCAATGAATTGATTATCCTTTGATGTATTCAGTGTTGAAAGAAAGATTGCAACATCATTGGCCCTCCCTAGTTTATCAGCAATGGCTATGTCAAACTCCTACATCAACAACAACCATCTTGCTAGCCTACCTAAGATTGGGGGCTTATTTATACCTAATGGATGCATTGTCTCTATGCAAAAAGATCTGAAAGCCTATTATGTAGTGCCTGAATTTGTTAAGGCCACATATTACTGCCAACATTTCCTTTTCTATCACTGTATAATTGAATTCAACTCCTTGCAGGTTTTTGCTGACAAAATAAATAGAATTCTCAATAGCTCCTTCTTTTTGTCCTAAGACTGCTCCTATAGAATAGTCTAATGCATCTGTATGAATGTTAAAAGGAAGCTCCCAATTAGGACCTTTGAGTACAGGAGCATGAGTTAAAGCCGCTTTGAGATCAAAGAATGCCTTGTCACAGTCCTCTATCCATTGGAACTCGACATCTTTAGTTAGGAGATTGTACAATTGTGTTGCCATTTTACTGAAATATTTGATGAAATTCCTATAGTAGCCTACATGCCCCAAGAAACTTCTAACATATTTTTGTGTTTTAGGTATAGGCAGATTGATCACCTAAATCTTGGTAGGATTTATTTGAATTCCTTTGTGAGAGATGTACTAGCCAAGGACTACACCTTCCTGCATCATCATGAAGCACTTCTCACTGTTTAAATATAGATTATGGTCTTCACATCTCTGTAAGACTCTCCTAAGATTTTCAAATGCTTCATTAAAATCAACACCATAGGTAGTAAAATCATCCATATAAATTTCCATGCAATCATGTGATATGTCTGAAAATATGTTGATGACTACCCTGTAAAAAGTTGTAGGTGCATTGCATAAGCCAAATGGAAGTACTGAGTAGGAATAAGTCCCCCATGGATAGGTAAAGGTCTTCTTCTCTTGGTCTTGAGGTGAAATTTGTATCTAGTTATAGCCACTAAATCCATCCAAAAAAGAAGAGTACTTCTTTCCTACAAGTGAATCTAGAACTTGGTCTATGAAAGGAAGGGGAAAATGGTCCTTTTTGGTGGCAGCATTGAGTTCCCTATAATCAACACTGTAGGAGTTGATGGTGACTCCTCAACACCCCCAAGATCAGTTGTGACCAAAACCACTTCCACAAGAGAGAGAATGGCAAGAATGCTTGCTTCACAATGCAAGATTGATTAATGGCTGAATTGCTTGATATTCCTTGAATAAGCTTGAATACAAATGTACATGAGATGCCTTGCTTATATGGGCCAGGTTGAGAGATAGGTATGAATATGATGTTGACAAATGTCATGATCCTATGACATGAGACAACCAACAACCTAATCACCTAGGAAATGATGTATCCTAGCTAGATAAGATAAGTTCTAGATAAGCCAGCTAAGACTTCTAGAAGGAATCTTATATCCTAGAAGTAAACCTAACATGTGAATATGTCCCCTAATTACCTAGTGAGTGAATTAGCTAGGTACAAGACATTTATTCACACCAACACCCACCTTAAGTGCAAACTTAGGGAGAAGATTATTATGAAAATTGTGCAAAGACTATGACTATAGGTCCCAGCTACTAGGCCATGTTAGGTACCCATTTACAATGCAAATGAAAATATGCATTCTCTCACAAGCAAAAAAAAGCAGAAAACTATGTGGAACAAAACTCCTCTCCAAAAGAGAGAAAAAAAAAATGATGTATGGAGGACTCAATGAAATTTTTGAGACATCTGGTATGTATATACAATCACAAATACCCCCATAAGGAAAGTAGAGGTAAGATATCCCATGATGAAGAAGCTCCATTGCTATTGAAAGAAGGGAATGCACGAAACAAAAGATGACCCAATGTCTGCAAGCAACACATCTTCCCTTAGGAAGAAACAAATCCATAAGCTGATGTAGAAGCCACTCCATGTCCAACTAAAAGGAGGAAGCATGAATGCTCATGTATGCCTCTGAAAACTGATGAAGATCCTCCAAGCTTGAATGAGCCACAATAGAATCATGGTCAAACTGAACCAAGAAACATGACAAATCAAGTGATGGAGGAGACTCATGAATGTCAATTTCTAAAGACAAAGTATATGGGATAACAGTTGTACTGAAACTATCATCCCGAAGAGGAGAGAAACCCCCTCAAGTGTGTCCCCTAAATATGGAGTATGAGACTCCACAAAAAGGTTAGAAATAACTTTCAAATATTTATCTCACAAATAAAGATCTGAAAACTATGATCTCATCCTACTAAATAGAAGCACTGATAGCTAAAGAAGCAAGAGGTGGAGTAGGAAGCTCAACACTGGTCTCTATAATACCAAGGTTTATATGACCAAACTTCTCCTCACAAACATGATTCACACTCAATGAAGGAGTGTGATATGCAATTAAAGGAACATTATCTTCTTCTGAAGAAAAATGTGGAAAGGAATACAAACGAGATGAATGATCAACCATCCAGAATGCCCAACAATATCCCTAGTCTCGGAGTCCCTTATGTACACCCTATAGAGTGAACTCAAGTATTTTACCTTGACCCCATGAGTGAATTTGTTGATAAATGAGAAAGGAGATTAGTGGACAAGGGAAGGAACACAAAGTACATCATTGAAGCTCCCTTCCCCCATATCAATAGAACCCTTCCCAATTACCTTCATATATGTATTGTTACCCATCAATATATGAGGTGAATTATAAGGCTCAAAAGAAGAGAACATGTCCATAGAAGATGCCATATGATGAGATGCCCCTGAATCAAGAAGCCATCTATGAGATTCAAGACTTGTGGAGGCCAAGAGTGCTTGTCCTTTCATCTTGTGTAGCCTAGAAGTAGATCCTGTGTCTTGTGACTGAGATGATGATGATGGAGCTGCCGATTGAGATGTTGAAGAAGAAGTGCCAGCCACTGATGAGGGCAGCTTAGGGCAGCTTAATGTTATTCTTTTGAAGAAGGCGTGTCAATTCATCAATCTTCTTATTATAACATCTATGCTCATCATGTCCTAATCTTTTACAATATGCACATTTTGACTTCTTCTTTTTAGATGATTCCTCTTTAGAAGAGGATGTGGACTCAGGAGTGCTATTTGAAGGAGAATCTTTACCTTGCTCATTAGACTTGGGTGCCTTGTTTTGCTTCTTACCTTTGCCACTTGAAGCCTTTGTCTCCTTTGCAACAAGAGCATGAGATCTAGAAGACTTCAATGTGCCCATGTGTACCAACTTTGCTTGTTCCCTTGTGAGTTGATCTGTAAATTCATCAAGAGAAGGCATTTTGTATGCATTGCCAAGAGCATCCATTGTAGCATAGAAAGTAGAAACAAACACTGAATAATCAGGACCAAGCTTAGCAAGAATAGAAAGTATCAACTGTTCATCCTCTTTAGTAACTCCACAATTAGATAACTGCAATCTAAGAGAATTGAGCTTAGAGAAAAAGTCTTGGACATTGTCAAAATCTGAAGGATTAAGACCCATGAGTTCATTCTCCAACTTAAATTTCCTCATCTTATCGAAACAAGGGAGCTCTCTCTAAGCCTTCATTAGGATGAGTGCAAGATGCAACATGATATCTAAGATCTAGAGAAATGGACAACTTCAAAGTTCCAAGAGCTTCATCCCTTCTATCAAGCCATTTTCTTTTCTCTTTTTCTCCTGCAGGTTCTGGATCTTGACCAAATGTGATTCGTTGTAACTTTGATTTTAACAATAATAACTCCATTTGAGATTTCCACTCATGATAGTTATATGGAGTTAGAAGTATAAATTTTGTCAAATCCATGATACAATCAGATATTACAAGAGAAGTACAACAATTTTCCCTCACAATACAAGATATCAACCCCTTTGGCCCAACAAGATTTGCACTTTTTTTTGCAAATTTACAAGGAATCCCAAACTATCAAATCAGATACAAACTAAAAATATGAAAATCTGGAAACAAATCTGCAAAAATTGCATGAGTAGATCTGAAGTGCTCTCGAATACCTTTTCGATGCCGCAAATTTGGAGAAAATCAGAGATTGGAGCACAAAGATATGAGCTCAAAAGCAAAAAAATGATGATCGGGCTTCAACCTGGAAAAAGGGGCACAAAACTGCAAAATTTTTGCAAAATATCTAGACCACTGAAAAATTCTGACTTCCATCTTTCTGTTGATATTTCGTTTCTGAAATTTTGCCTCCGTATGCAAAAGTTATGATAAAATGAAAAAAATGGCTATTTTAGGGCACTAGGGGCAAGCACCAACGCCTAAAGGCTAATGAGGAGCAAAACATTTCGGCTCCTAAAGGCTAATTTGGAGCAAAAGGCCGGCGGACATTTTAAAAAGGTCTTACAAAGTTTGAAATATAAAATGAAAGTCTTCAAAACTTTGTCGGCCTTTTAGACTTTATACAAAGATTTTAATATTTAAAACAAACTTTGTCAAATACCATCGGCCAAACCTTATGAAAATATATTAACAAAGTTTTTAATATAAACAAACTTTATCCATTGCAGCTAAAAAGCATTCATATCGCCGATACAAATCTATAGATGGATGTATGTTGTTAGAGGGTATGAACGATGCCGATGAAAGGACTGTCCAAAGGATTTGTACCTGCGGAAGGAGATGGCCCGATATAAATGAGATAACCACTGGTTTCTATGATAGAGGAATGCCAATGTGATTTATGGCGTACAATAGGAGATCGACAAATAATGTTGACCCCAGATTTGACAGCGACTGTGATTTGTTGGAATGACCGTCGAAACAAATGTACCCTTCTGACAGTACCCTCAGACAAAGCTACAGAGGATAGAGTATATACCGCCGGAATATGTCGAGTGGACAATAAACCGATGGTTATGCGTACGCGACAGCATGAAGCCACATCTGGGCTTCATCAATATGATGGTAAGGCTCGGAACCACGGATACTTTGACTAAATATGACACTTGGGAGCTTGGGAGTTGGCTCCGACAAAAATTGCCTCAAAAACAACTTTACTTTTAATATCGTGATTCTGGTCTGGGGGTATTCTCGGAAGCCACAGACTAGCCCAGGTGAGGTGTGGAAACCTCAATCTACACACCTAACCATAAAATTTCCAAGCCAGCAAATATCACCCCCTCGGATGCGGGAAGGAATCACACAGGCTACGTTACCGTGTAGGAGTTGATGGTGACTCTCAGCACCCCCGGAGTTGCGACCAAAACCACTTCCACAAGAGAGAGAATGGCAAGAAAGCTTGCTTCACAATGCAAGATTGATTGATTGCTTGAATAGCTTGAATACAAATGTACATGAGATGCCTTGCTTATATGGGCAAGGTTGAGAGATAGGTATGAATATGATGTTGACAAATGTCATGATCCTATGACATGAGACAACCAACAACCTAATCACCTAGGAAATGATGTATCCTAGCTAGATAAGATAAGTTCTAGATAAGCCAACTAAGACTTCTAGAAAGAATCTTTTACCTAAGTAAACTTAACCATGTGAATATGTCCCCTAATTACCTAGTGAATGAATAAGCTAGGTACAAGACAATTATTCACACCAACAAACACAAACTCACCACTTACCTCCCTTTTTGGGAACAATCGCCAATGGAGACACCCATTGGCTATCTGAAATGGGGTAGATAAATCCTGCATCTAGCAATTTTTGTAGTTCCCCTTTTACAATTTCCCTCAATGTAGGGTTAATTCTTCTTTGTGGCTGCCTCACTAGTGTGAAATCATTTCTGATGTACATATCCTATGAGTCCAGAGCTTAGGATCCAACTCCTTCATATCATGGTAGTCCCATGCAAATGCATGCTGGTGGGTCCTTAGTAAGTTTGTCAATGACAGTTGTTGTTCTTCACTCAGCTTGTTGATAATATTTAGATATTTTTCCTTTTGACACTTGTACTTGTGTAGTTAACTCTATCATAACTGCTTCACTAATGCTTGGTACCTTGACTTCATGTAGTAGAAATGTATGAGACATACCTATTGCTATAGGAATTTTAGCTGTAGGAAGAGCGGACATAAGTTTCTTCACTGGACCAACAAAACTAGATGCATGAGAGGATGATGCTTCCTGCACCTCACAATGGTTGTGAATTATGTTCTAGACAATACTTCATCTTCTTCTTAAAGATGCATGAAATAAATCCTACCTAACATAATAAGTTGTGCCACAAATTTGACTTCCTCATCCTCTTCACCAACATGTGGCCATATGGGGTTATCCATATCATGGGATGGTTGAGAAGGAGGGTAGAGAACAAATTTTTTGATGCTCTTCCCTTCAGAAATGGTCATATCTCCTATCCAACATCCAATATAGGAATTTGTTGTTGCTAACCATGGCCTTCCTAGAATAATGGGGTACCCGCCTAGTGTAGCTTTAGGAGAAAGAATCATGAATTTTTTTGGGTACTCCCAAGAGTCTAGAGTTACCACAAGATCCTCTACTATACCATCAGGTTTAACAGTGGAACTATTAGCAAGTTGCAAGATAGTAGGAGTAGGTCTCATGCTTGCAACATTTAGTTGTTGTAGGATATCCTTAGTCTTCACATTTATTGTTTCTCCCAAATCAATTGGAGTATTCTTTATTTGGATCCCATTTATAATAACTCCTACCACCACAAGACTACAGGTCACATTATATTTAAGACAATCGCTTTCCAAACGCAATCATCTTCTACATGAAATGTAGTAAGTCTTTCTTCTTCTTGCTTGGCTTCTTGAGGCATGCTTCCTTAATTGCTTTTCCATATATGGGATCATCTTTTATGGCCTAAAATAATGGTATCTTGACACATATATGCTTGAACTAATCTAGAATGTCAAGGTTGACTTCTGCCTCCTCTTTATTTTTGTTTAGGGTACACTAACCTCTCTAAAGAAATGGTGGCTTTGATGCAACTGTTTGGGACTGATTCGAGGATTTCTAATTTTGCTTGTCTAAATGGGACATTGAGGATGCTAGCAAGTAGTTCTTGGATGTAAGTGGATGTCCTTACACTCATCAACCTTTGAAATTGATTTGGATCAACAAAATAGACTGGCTATTGTTGTGGTTTGTTATTTGGGTTAGGTGTGGGATAAGCTAGTAGCTGAGTAGGTCTAGGTGTGTTTGAACTTGAGCTAGTAGGAGAAGGAATTATAGTAGGTTGTTGAGGCTAAGAAGGTGGTTGCATGTAACTGGTTGTCTGGTTTGGCCATTGTTGTTCTCCCCTGCATTGATATGTTTGTTGCCAGTTTCTTGGAGGTGGCTGCCAATTTCCTTGAAACTGCTACCAATTCCCCTGATGTTACTACCACTGGAGTGGATATTTTTGGTGATTGGAATAGGTATTTGCATGGTTATTGTAAGGTTGTGGTGGATATCCTCCCTAGTTGGATGGCTATGGGGGCTGCCATTGGTTACCTGATGCATAAGAATTAAAATAAGGCCCAACAAAGGATAATGGATCTAGTGGAATACCTTATCTTGGAGCCCATGGTGTTCTTTGTTTAATGTAATAGACTTGATCATCATCACCCTAGATTGGCTTGAAATCAGGTGGGATTTTCTTACTATCAATGTTAGCTACCATTTTGCATCTGCAGTGCTTCTTCTTTTGTCTGCAATGAGGGCAATATTCAGCCAGCATTGCCTCTGCCTCCTCTTGTTTCTTCTTTGCTTGAAGTGCACCTAGCTGAGTAGCCAATTTTTTTATGATGTCTTGCTTGAAGTCTTCCAGCAAGTTAGTAATCTCCATCCTTGAAACTCCACTGTTAGATGATTTACCCATAGAGGATTGATAAGCTCTCTGTTTCTTTAAAGCTACCTTAGAATAGTTCTAACATATCTTCTTGATATCATCCCAAGGGACTTGGGTGATATCTCCTCCTCCCATCAGGTCCAAAGCATTAGTGGAGTTGTCATTAATTCCTCTTAGGAAGAGAATATTTTTTGATTCTTCATTGAGTGTATAGTGTGGAGATTTTTGTAGGAAAAACAAAAACCTTGAAATGTAATCCTCCAAACTCTCATCTTTCTTTTGCTCCATCCTAAAAATGTCATCTCCCCTCATGTCACTACCCTACAATATTCCTTGTACTTCTCAAGGAAATTTTTCTTCATTTCATCCCAAGTCTCCACAGTATTTCTACCTAGGCTCATAAACAATATTAATGCAACCTCTTTCAAGGTGGTAGGAAACAACTTAAGCCTATGAGTATTAGTGGTATAGTCATAACTTCTACAGAGTATATCAAACTCAAACAAGAAAGTATCAGGATCTTTTGTGACAAGTCCATAGAACTTAGGAAGGACTGAAGCAGGGATATTTTTTAGGTTGTCTTACTTCATTCTAATGAGCAGTGGGGAAAGGAAAAGTTGGTTGGTTAGGTCTATTTCTATTTGCATCACTCACGCCTTCCTGATGGAGTTCCAAAGAAAAGGGATTCTCAATCTAATTGTGGTCTTCAGAAGAAGTTTCAGAATTGATTAGATTGGGAAATGCATTAGCAAAAGGATTTGGCTCTTCTTCTTCTTCGTCTCTTGGTATATTCTGATGCTCAACTAGTTGGAATGGATTAGGGTTATTAGGAAGGAATCTCCCATGAACATCTCTCCTCCTTCCTCTATGCATACGGTATCAACTCAATATCAACCAGTTCACACAAAGAATTCTCAAAAGAATAGGGGGGTCATTACTTCCTAAATGAGAGGTATACTAAGAACAAACTTTCATAAATACTACAATAAGAGAGAAAGTATTAATGACTCCAAAGAAATTCCTAGTTTGACACCATCCTCAACAACGATGCCAAAAATGTTGGCCTCCTACAATGATTTAACAACTAAGCCATTAAAGCTATGATTCAGAGATTGCACATCTAATCTAAATAGCTATCTTAATCATCATGAAGGTGCCTTTAACTTTTCAACCCAGGGACGTAGGCTTGAAATGGGTCAGCATTGTATGTGCACTAGGAATCCATAGTAGCCATGTTCATTCTAAAACTAAGAAAGACACAATGTTGAAAGTAAATTGATTAGAAAGAAGTGACATAAGTGTTGAACATCAACCAACAATGATACTAAGTTGAAGTGCATGAAAGAAATAAAAATTTGAGCAAACAGACAAAAACTACTCTATCTTCTTTGGCTGTAGGAACATTCATAGAATGGAATTCTAGTGGTTCCAGGAATAGACAGTTGCTAGATTCGTAACTATTTGTTGAATAGAAAAGTAATAACTAAACTAAGGATGGAATACTCACAAAGTGGGTCCCCTTGGATGAGTATCCCTTAAGAAAAACTCAGATGAAATGAACTTATAACTTCATTTTATTCCTTGAAAAGCATGATTACAATAGAGCAATGTAACTATATTACTAAAAAAGACTAATGCGAGTACAACATCAGATTAATCCACCTTCTAAGAAGGAGCATTCGAGTCTTATTTATAGAAGGAAAAACTACTAACTAACTACCTAGCAAGGTGGTCAACTCCAACAAATTAGGAGGATGCCACTTTATGGAAAGTATAGAAAGTGGAAAGGAGGTTATGCATGCATGGAATCTAGTCAAGCCAATTTTCCTTAACGCAAATCTAGCATAACAATAGCTCCTATATTCGCTCAACAAACTATTATGACCATTTACAAAGCAGTTATAATCTTTGATTTGAACTAGGAATTTCCCTCCATTGAGAATCTTCCCTTCATTGACCTTTGAATGATCACCTTTTTG
>VDFB02273920.1:115436-244185 GCA_007258455.2 Sequoia sempervirens
TTTTTCCTTGGATGAAAGTACTGAATCTCTATATGTTGTACCCCTTAAATGTCCTACATGTTACAAATATGGAATAACAATGCAAAACTTTGTATAGAGTCCAAAGGCCAAGGCATTCTGAATAAGGGTAGCCAAACTTGATAAGGATGTAGTCACTATTACACTTATTGAAAATCCAGAATAGTCACATGTGTAAAGACAACTTCCTGTGAAAACCATAATCAATCAAATTATGCACATTCAAATCTAAGTTTGAAAACTTTCATTTCAGGCCATGCATCTAAGTCCTTGTTGAAGATTGAGGGTTTCGACAACAAAGATAGAATAGATCTCCTTAAACCATAGCTAGTTTTAAAATGTGGTATTTCCAAATTCAAATCCACTTCTCAGCTAAGGAAAGGAGGTAGGATTGTTAGGTTCTACCTCAAACAAAGAAGGCCATAGAAAACATTAAAATAGAAGATCCAATAAGTGAGACAACATAGTTGTAGACCATAGATAATTAGAATTCTTTAAATGCATAGATGCTTGTGATACAAACAAAAGGTGCTTACACATTGGCTAAATATATCCTCTTCAAAATGACCAGACAAAAATTTCAAATTTGTAAGTAAACTCTGACAGTCAAGAAAATTAGTCATAAAAAATAGAAGTAAACTTTGGTAGACATGTAGGTGAACTTAATTCATCTGACCTTATGCCTCTTGGTAGACATTAGGATCTCCCCTCCTAAAGTTTGGACCACATCCATTACCTCCACATAAAACTAGACATACTTGGTCTTCTTGGTAACCACACCATGATATGGTTATGCAAATGAAAATGAAGCAAAATAATCATCTCCTTCTCCACTGGCTGGGAGAATGCATGCTTAATATTTTGATACATGATATCAACTCTCTCTTTTGCTCTCATGGCTGAATACCAAAATCCATTATGGTGGGCCTCCAAAGTTCCAGTCATCTTTCATCCTCTTCCACCAAATGCTAGCCTAATCCACATGTCTACTAGCCTAATTGGCTTTGTTTTTGAAAGATGAAGTTTCTTCTTTGATAGTCAAGAAAAAAAGTCATAAAACTTGGAAGTAAACTTTGGTAGACATGTAGGTGAACTTAATTCTTCTAACTTTATGCCTCTTGGTAGACATCAGGATCTCCCCTCCTAAATTTTGGACCACATCCATTACCTCCACATAAAACTGGACATCCTTGGTCTTCTTGGTTCCCACGCCATGATATGGTTATGCAAATGAAAATGAAGAAAATTAATCATCTCCTTCTCCACTGGTTGGAAGAATGCATGCTTAATGTTTTGATACATGATATCAACTCTCTCTTCTTTTCTCATGGTTGAATACTGAAATCCATTATGGTGGGCCTCTAGAGTTCTAGTCATCTTTCATCCTCTTTCACCAAATGTTGGCCTGATCCACACATTTTCCAGCCTAATTGGCTTTGTTTTTGAAAGCTGAAGTTTCTTCTCTGATAGTCAAGAAAAACAGTCATAAAAATTGGAAGTAAACTTTGGCAGACATGTAGGTGAACTTAATTCAACTAACTTAATGCCTCTTGGAATACATTAGGATCTCCCCTCCCAAAGTTTGGACCACATCCATTACCTCCACATAAAATTGGACATCCTTGGTCTTCTTGGTTCCCACACCATGATATGGTTATGCAAATGAAAATGAAGCAAGGTAATCATCTACTTCTTTGCTGGCTAGAAGAATGAATGCTTAATGTTTTGATACATGATATTAGCTCTCTCTCTTTTGCTCTCATGGTTGAATACCGAAATCTATTGTGGTGGGCCTCCAAAATTCTAGTCATCTTTCATCCTCTTCCACCAAATGTTGGCCTCATCCACATGTCTGCTAGCCTAATTGCCTTTGTTTTTGAAAGCTAAAGTTTCTCCTGAGTCACCAGTGTAGCTCTCTCTGCCTTTTTAGACTCTTTCATTGCTATAGATCATCTCTAGGATTTAATCATTTGTACCACATGGTTTATGTGCTTTGAATCCTTGCATCTAAAGGAAATTTCCTTAACATAAATACTACTAGGGAATTTCAATGTTTCCATTGTAGTTGGCATTAAAACTGGTACAGGTCTACAACATTGAAAATTATCCTTATATAAGAATTCCCTCAATCTTGTTTGCTTGTAACACTCTTGATGGTTGCTATATGAAATATGATTCTAATTCCTCTTCTACATCAGAGGGTTCATATCCTTGATATGAATCTTCTGAATTATCAGAATCAGAATCACTAGCTTCCATATTCAAAAATTCCCAACCACCATCTTCAATCAATTTATCTGGATCATTAGTAATACTCTTCAAAATTGGCCACCAATTCAAGTTCATTATGCTTTCATAATAACTTTATATCCATGGAGTTCAACCATTCCTTGATGCCATCAAGTGAAGATTGAGGAATGGCATCAATGCAAAGTACATCTTGCTTGAAGTCTTTGAAAATAATATCCATATCAAATTCCTTTTTCCCAATTCCTACTCTCTCAAGGTTAACAATCTCAGTCTCACTAATAGTGATTACTAAGAAAGGTAATCCCACCAACTCTACCAAATAGTTTACCATATGAAAAATAAAAGAAGAGGCTTTGAAAGGAACTCCATGAAAACAAATCTCTCTAAATGGTATATCAAACTCTAGTTAAAAATATTTTAGATGAGGCTACTCCCATAGCTCTCTTACTCACTTGACAAATACTTGAAACTTTGTATTGATTTTATTTTTCCTATCCCTCTCTTGTTGTTCTTCCTCAATTTCATCAAGATCATACTTTGACCTTCTTTCCCCTCCTAAATTTTGGACCACATCCATTACCTCCACATAAAATTTAACATCCTTGGTCTTCTTGGTTCCCACACCGTGATATGGTTATGCAAATGAAAATGAAGCAAAGTAATCATCTCCTTCTCCACTGGCTAGAAAAATGCATGCTTAATGTTTTGATACATGATATCAACTCTCTCTTCTGCTCTCATGGTTGAATACTGAAATCCATTATGGTGGGCCTCCAGAGTTCCAGTAATCTTTCTTCCTCTTCCACCAAATGATGGCCAGATCCACAAGTCTACCAGCCTAATTGGCTTTATTTTTGAAAGTTGAAGTTTGTCCTGACTCACTAGTATTAACTATAACTTTTTTGAAATTTTATTATGGTATGTGCACTTTGATATGATGTAATATGATTATGGTTTCATCTTATATGTTGTAAGATTAGATATATAAATGAAAAACAAATTATTGCATGAAATAAATAATAAATTTCATTTTAAATGTTTTTTTTGTAGAACACGGTTCTTCCAAAGGATCGAGATGATCCTCAACATGATATAGATCCACAAAATATTGGTTCTATCGGTACAAATCACATGGCCGAGGATGATGATGACACAAATACAGGAGACACCGAGGCCAATGATAATGATGATTAGGATGGTGATAATGATGATGAGATAGTTGGTGATAGTAAACAGTGACATTCAAGATCATATAGACTACATCATGGATCATTGTTGATATATCATTATGATGACTCTTTTCATGGTTACTATCATATGTATCATTTTCACAGCCTACTGTACTATATTATTGAGTTGTATCATATTAACATGTATCATTTTCACTATATCATCTGGACATGTATCATCTTGACTTGTATCAATTTGAGTTACATAATTTATCATTTTTATTTATATCATTTGCACATGTATCATTTTCACTTATGTCGACTGTTGGACATGTATCATTTTGACATATTTTGATGTACTGACATATTTTACTTTCACTTGTTTTAGTTATATATGATGATGATCTTATCAGTATTGACTTGTCAATTTATATATATTAAGAGTGATCGATGATTTTTGGATGGATATTTATTAAGTATGATGATTTTAATTTACTGCTCAGGATGGATGTTGTCAAATTTAATTAAATTATAGATATTTGACTCACTTGTTTTAATTATAGATTATGATCATGTTACAATAATTATATTGTTATTTAATCATATGAGTTAAATAATTAAATTACTTACTCTATAATCATATGAATTATTTAAGAGGCACAATATATTTAACTAATTAAATTGAAATAAAACATATTAAATTAATAAATGGAAGCAAAACAAGAAGCATTTTTAGAAGCAAAAAAGGAAGCAACAATTGAAGGCAAACTAGAAGCAAACCGGAAGCAATCTTGGAAGAAAAATTTGAAGCAAAACTTGAAGAAAACCTGGAAGAAAACCTAGAAGAAAATCTGGAAGCAAAACTAGAAGCAAATCTTGAAGCAAAACTGGAAGCAAACCTAGAAGCAAAACTAGAAGCAAAACTAGAAGTAAAATTGGAAGAAAAATGGAAAGAAAACCTGGAAGAAAAACCAGAAGAAAAATCATAAGCAAAATTGGAAGCAAACTTGGAAGCAAAATCAAAATCAAAATTTGAAGCAAAACTAAAAGCAAAATGGAAGCAAACTTGGAAGAAAAACCAGAAGAAAAACTAGAAGCAAAACTAGAAGCAAAACTGGAAGCAAATCCAGAAGCAAACATGGAAGCAAAACTAGAAGAAAAACTAGAAGCAAAACCAAAAGCAAAAGTGGAAGGAAAACCGGAAGCAAAACCAGAAGCAAAACTAGGAGCAAAATTGGAAGCAAACTTGGAAGAAAAATTGGAAGCAAACTTGGAGGAAAAACTGGAAGCAAAATTGGACACAAAATTGGAAGCAAAAGTAGAAGCAAAAATGGGAGTAGACATGGAAGCAAAACTGGAAACCAAATTGGGCACCAATTTCGGTGCCATTTCTATTGTTACTTCCTGACACTATTTTAGGCGCTAATGGAGGTGCGATGATTTTCCAATGCTAAAGCTAGAGCTAATTCCGACACTAAATTCGGTAGAAAAGTCTGCACAAAATCTAACACTAAACTAAACATGCCTGTTTGCACTGAGTTTAGCATCAACCAAATTGTTCAATTCATGTACTCAAAATACACTAAAATCTGGCACAAAAGTTGGTGCTAATTTCCTGTCGTGTTGTGCTCCCCTCCACTCTAAATTTGAGCATGTTTCCTCATGTGCAAGGTAGTAATGACAATTTTTCAGGGGCAGGGAATAATTACATGCTATGGAGAACATCTACATTAATGTATAGTGATTAAATAAATGTAATAAAAGATAATTAAGATGTAACAAATTGATGTGCATGTACTTGAATTCGTGGAATATTTGTTGCAAAGAATATGAAGTACTGGTCACCATTTAAGAAGTCAATTGAACAATTAATGAAAGTGGAGATGGAATGAAGTGAAGTGGAATGAAGTGAAGTTATGGTGGAGTGATGGAAGAGAGAGAAAGGTGAAGATGGATGGTCAAATGGGTGGATTAATGGAGTGGACTCCCACAAGAGTGGAAATCTTTATTATGACAATTTACGTACCTTGGTTAGCTAGAAGGAAGGACACTCGGTCCACTTCCATTGGTTGTAGGAAGTTTGGGTGTTGCATGCTGAGTGAATTTTTGCATGAATTCCTCCTTAGAAGTTGGATTTTGATACAACTTGAGGTGATGATTGTTGACAAGTAGCTTAAATCTAACAGGGTCAATGGTAGTGAACTAAACGACACCATTGGAGAAGACTTCAACAACCTCATATGGTCCTAGCCACCTTGTTTGCAATTTTCCTGCATTATCTTGATACCTTGAGTCATAAAGGAATGCCCAGTCACCAAGCTGAAACTTCTTGTCCTTTATGTACTTATTATGCCATTTGATCCTTTGATTCTACACTACCTCAGTGTGATACAAGGTTTTCTTTCTTATCTCATCCAAATTATTTAGCTGCATAACTCTATCCTTTTGTGCCTCAAAGATATACATCACTAAGTCTAGTGCATTCCTAAGAGTCTTATGCTCAAATTCAATGGGCATCATAGTTGTCTTCCCATACAGTAATTCAAAAGGAGTGAATCCTGTGGTTGTTTTCCAGGTGGTCCAATAGGCCCAAATAGCTTCTGGAAGCCTATTTTCCCAATCCTTCTTATGGATAGCCACTCTTTTGGTCATAATGGCTTCAATTTCCCTGTTGGTCACCTCAACTTGGCCATTGGCCTGAGGGTTATAAGGAGTAGACTTCTCATGCCTCACATTATATTCATTAACAAGTGTTGTGACAAGGGTTGATGTGAATTGGTCCCCTTGATCAGTCACTATCTCTGTTAGAACCCCATACCATGTGAAAATTTCCTCATAATTTTTTTTTGTAACCTTATTATCTATTGCATGCTTCATTTCTTTAACCTCAACCCACTTGGTCACATAATCAGTGCAAACCAGGATATAGGATTTACCATTTGATGGTGGGTCAATGGGTCCTACAAAATCCAATCCCCATTTATCAAATGGAGTGATTAATACCTGGGGGTAAAGAGGCATCTCATTAGATTTGGTTGGTCATCCCATCCTCTAGCATCTATCACACTTCCTTGTATATTTCCTTGCATCCTTGTGGAGTGTGGGCCAATAATATCTTGTGTTCAAAATATTCATTTTTTTCCTCTTGGCTGCAAAAATTCCCTCTACAGGGTTCATTGTGACATGCATGAAATATATCATATGTCTCATCTTCCTCACACATCTCCTCATGACATGGTCTGGTCCAGTGTAGAAAAAACATCCTACAATCCATGAGAAAGGAAAAGATTTTTTAATGAACACCCTTCTCTCTTTTGGAGAGAAATGAGGAGGATGACCAAATAATTAGCTATGTTAGCATACCAAGGTGTATGCACACTGATGGGAAATAAATGTTCATCACAAAAAAGAGTCATCAATGAATTGATTATCCTTTGATGTATTCAGTGTTGAAAGAAAGATTGCAACATCATTGGCCCTCCCTAGTTTATCAGCAATGGCTATGTCAAACTCCTACATCAACAACAACCATCTTGCTAGCCTACCTAAGATTGGGGGCTTATTTATACCTAATGGATGCATTGTCTCTATGCAAAAAGATCTGAAAGCCTATTATGTAGTGCCTGAATTTGTTAAGGCCACATATTACTGCCAACATTTCCTTTTCTATCACTGTATAATTGAATTCAACTCCTTGCAGGTTTTTGCTGACAAAATAAATAGAATTCTCAATAGCTCCTTCTTTTTGTCCTAAGACTGCTCCTATAGAATAGTCTAATGCATCTGTATGAATGTTAAAAGGAAGCTCCCAATTAGGACCTTTGAGTACAGGAGCATGAGTTAAAGCCGCTTTGAGATCAAAGAATGCCTTGTCACAGTCCTCTATCCATTGGAACTCGACATCTTTAGTTAGGAGATTGTACAATTGTGTTGCCATTTTACTGAAATATTTGATGAAATTCCTATAGTAGCCTACATGCCCCAAGAAACTTCTAACATATTTTTGTGTTTTAGGTATAGGTAGATTGATCACCTAAATCTTGGTAGGATTTACTTGAATTCCTTTGTGAGAGATGTACTAGCCAAGGAATACACCTTCCTGCATCATCATGAAGCACTTCTCACTGTTTAAAGATAGATTATGGTCTTCACATCTCTGTAAGACTCTCCTGAGATTTTCAAATGCTTCATTAAAATCAACACCATAGGTAGTAAAATAATCCATATAAATTTCCATGTAATCATGTGAGATGTCTGAAAATATGTTGATGACTACCCTCTAAAAAGTTGTAGGTGCATTGCATAAGCCAAATGGAAGTACTAAGTAGGAATAAGTCCCCCATGGATAGGTAAAGGTCTTCTTCTCTTGGTCCTGAGGTGCAATTTGTATCTGGTTATAGCCACTAAATCCATCCAAAAAAGAAGAGTACTTCTTTCCTACAAGTGAATCTAGAACTTGGTCTATGAAAGGAAGGGGAAAATGGTCCTTCTTGGTGGCAGCATTGAGTTCGCTATAATCAACATTGTAGGAGTTGATGGTGACTCCTCAACACCCCCAAGATCAGTTGCAACCAAAACCACTTCCAAAAGAGAGAGAATGGAAAGAATGCTTGCTTCACAATGCAAGATTGATTAATGGTTGAATTGCTTAATATTCCTTGAATAAGCTTGAATACAAATGTACATGAGATGCCTTGCTTATATGGGAAAGGTTGAGAGATAGGTATGAATATGATGCTGACAAATGTCATGATCCTATGACATGAGACAACCAACAACCTAATCGCCTAGGAAATGATGTATCCTAGCTAGATAAGATAAGTTCTAGATAAGCCAACTAAGACTTCTAGAAAGAATCTTTTACCTAAGTAAACTTAACCATGTGAATATGTCCCCTAATTACCTAGTGAATGAATAAGCTAGGCACAAGACAATTATTCACACCAACACCCCCCCTTAAGTGCAACTTAGGGAGAAGATTATTATGCAAAATGTGCAAAGACTATGACTATGGGTCCCGGCTACTAGGCCATGTTAGGTACCCATTTACAATGCAAATGAAAATATGTAATCTCTCACAAGACGAGAAAAGGAGAAAACCCTGTGGGACAAAACTCCTCTCCAAAAGAGAGAAAACAAAACAAAACAAACATGATGTATGGAGGTCTTAATGATACCCCCCAAGGACATCATGCATCATGTATATACAATCAAATACCCCCATAAGAGGAAAGTAGAGAGCTAAGATATCCCCCCCATGATGAAGAAGTTCCAATGCTGATGAAGAATGCCTTAAAACAAAAGATGACCCAATGTCTGCAAGCAACACATCTTCCATTAGGAAGAAACAAATCCATAAGCTGATGTAGAAGCCACTCCATGTCCAACTGAAAGGAGGAAGCATGAATGCTCATGTATGCCTCTGAAAACTGATGAAGATCCTCCAAGCTTGAATGAGCCACACCAGAATCATGATCAAACTGAACCAAGAAACATGACAAATCAAGTGATGGAGGAGACTCATGAATGTCAATCTCCAAAGACAAAGTAGATGGGATAATAGTTGTACTGAAACTGTCATCAAAGAGGAGAGAAATCCCCTCAAGTGTGTCCTCCAAATATGTAGTATGAGACTCTATGAACAAGTTAGAAATCCCTGTCAAATACTCATCCCACAAAGCAAGATCTGAAAAACTATGATCATCCTGCTGAATAAAAGCATCAATGGCTGAAGAAGCAGGAGGTGGAGGAGTAGGAAGCTCAGCACTGGTCTCTAGAATACCAAGGTGTAGATGACCAAACTTCTCCTCACTAACATAGTTCACACTCAATGGAGTGTGTGATGCAGTCAAAGGAACATTATCATCTTCTGAAGCAAAATGAGAAAAGGAATATACATGAGATGCATGAACAACCATCTCGATAGCAACAATATCCCTAGTCTCCAAGTCCCTGTATGTACACCCTATCTGGAGTGAACTCAACTGTTTTACCTTGACCCCCATGAGTAATTTGATAAATATAAAGGAGATTAGTGGACAAGGAAGGAACACAAAGTACATCATTGAAAGTACCTTCCCCCATATCAATAGAACCCTTCCCACTTACCTTCATATATGTATTGTTACCCATTAATATATGAGGTGAATTATAAGGCTCAAAAGAAGAGAACATGTCCATAGAAGATGCCATATGATGAGATGTCCCTGAATCAAGAAGCCATCTATGAGATTCAAGACTTGTGGAGGCCAAGAGTGCTTGTCCTTTCATCTTGTGTAGCCTAGAAGTAGATCCCGTGTCCTATGACTGAGATGATGATGATGGAGCTACCGATTGAGATGTTGAAGAAGAAGTGCCAGCCACTGATGAGGGCAGCTTAATGTTATTCTTTTGAAGAAGGCGTGTCAATTCATCAATCTTCTTATTATAACATCTATGCTCATCATGTCCTAATCTTTTACAATATGCACATTTTGACTTCTTCTTTTTAGATGATTCCTCTTTAGAAGAGGATGTGGACTCAGGAGTGCTATTTGAAGGAGAATCTTTACCTTGCTCATTAGACTTGGGTGCCTTGTTTTGCTTCTTACCTTTGCCACTTGAAGCCTTTGTCTCCTTTGCAACAAGAGCATGAGATCTAGAAGACTTCAATGTGCCCATGTGTACCAACTTTGCTTGTTCCCTTGTGAGTTGAGCTGTAAATTCATCAAGAGAAGGCATTTTGTATGCATTGCCAAGAGCATCCATTGTAGCATAGAAAGTAGAAACAAACACTGAATAATCAGGACCAAGCTTAGCAAGAATAGAAAGTATCAACTGTTCATCCTCTTTAGTAACTCCACAATTAGATAACTGCAATCTAAGAGAATTGAGCTTAGAGAAAAAGTCTTGGACATTGTCAAAATCTGAAGGATTAAGACCCATGAGTTCATTCTCCAACTTAAATTTCCTCATCTTATCTGGCTTACCAAAGAGACTCTCTAAAGTATTCCAAGCTTCATTAGGATGAGTGCAAGATGCAACATGATATCTAAGATCTAGAGAAATGGACAACTTCAAAGTTCCAAGAGCTTCATCCCTTCTATCAAGCCATTTTCTTTTCTCTTTTGCTCCTGCAGGTTCTGGATCTTGACCAAATGTGATTCGTTGTAACTTTGATTTTAACAATAATAACTCCATTTGAGATTTCCACTCATGATAGTTATATGGAGTTAGAAGTATAAATTTTGTCAAATCCATGATACAATCAGATATTACAAGAGAAGTACAACAATTTTCCCTCACAATACAAGATATCAACCCCTTTGGCCCAACAAGATTTGCACTTTTTTTTGCAAATTTACAAGGAATCCCAAACTATCAAATCATATACAAACTGAAAATATGAAAATCTGGAAACAAATCTGCAAAAATTGCATGAGTAGATCTGAAGTGCTCTCGAATACCTTTTCGATGCCGCAAATTTGGAGAAAATCGGAGATCGGAGCACAAAGATATGAGCTCGGAAGCAAAAAATGATGATCGGGCTTCAACCTGGAAAAAGGGGCACAAAACTGCAAAATTTTTGCAAAATATCTAGACCACTGAAAAATTCTGACTTCCATCTTTCCGTTGATATTTCGTTTCTGAAATTTTGCCTCCGTATGCAAAAGTTATGATAAAATGAAAAAAATGGCTATTTTAGGGCACTAGGGGCAAGCACCAACGCCTAAAGGCTAATGAGGAGCAAAAAATTTCGGCTCCTAAAGGCTAATTTGGAGCAAAAGGCTGGCGGACATTTTAAAAAGGTCTTACAAAGTTTGAAATATAAAATGAAAGTCTTCAAAACTTTGTCGGCCTTTTAGACTTTATACAAAGATTTTAATATTTAAAACAAACTTTGTCAAATACCATCGGCCAAACCTTATGACAATATATTAACAAAGTTTTTAATATAAACAAACTTTATCCATTGCAGCTAAAAAGCATTCATATCGCCGATACAAATCTATAGATGGATGTACGTTGTCAGAGGGTATGAACGATGCCGATGAAAGGACTGTCCAAAGGATTCGTACCTGTGGAAGGAGATGGCCTGATATAAATGAGATAACCACTAGTTTCTATGACAGAGGAATGCCAATGTGATCTGTGGCGTACAATAGGAGATCGAAAAATAATGTTGACCCCAGATTTGACAGCGACTGTGATCTGTTGGAATGACCGCCGAAACAAATGTACCCTTCTGACAGTACCCTCAGACAAAGCTACAGAGGATAGAGTATATACCGCCGGAATATGTCGAGTGGACAATGAATAAACCCACGGATTGACAAGCCCTACAACCAATGAAAACCACCGCGTACGGAGAAGCTTCGTCCAATATGACAGCTGAGCTTGGAATATGCCACGGAGACTTTGACTAAATATGACGCTTGGGAGGCTTGGGAGGTTGTCCCAGCAAAAAAAAAAAATTCCTCAAAAACAACTTTACCCAATATAGGCGAATTTACAGTCAAAATTCATCTGCGGAAGCTTCTGAATTCAACCGTGAGGTTATTGAAACCTCAATCTCCACCCAGCAAAAAACTTCAAGCCAAAATATCACCCTCAGATCTAGGAAGGAATCTGCAACACTTGGAGAGCTCTGATACCATGTAGGAGTTGATGGTGACTCCTCAACACCCCCAAGATCAGTTGCGACCAAAACCACTTCCAGAAGAGAGAGAATGGAAAGAATGCTTGCTTCACAATGCAAGATTGATTAATGGCTGAATTGTTTGATATTCCTTGAATAAGCTTGAATACAAATGTACATGAGATGCCTTGCTTATATGGGCAAGGTTGAGAGATAGGTATGAATATGATGTTGACAAATGTCATGATCCTATGACATGAGACAACCAACAACCTAATCACCTAGGAAATGATGTATCCTAGCTAGATAAGATAAGTTCTAGATAAGCCAACTAAGACTTCTAGAAAGAATCTTTTACCTAAGTAAACTTAACCATGTGAATATGTCCCCTAATTACCTAGTGAATGAATAAGCTAGGTACAAGACAATTATTCACACCAACAAACACAAACTCACCACTTACCTCCCTTTTTGGGAACAATCGCCAATGGAGACACCCATTGGCTATCTGAAATGGGGTAGATAAATCCTGCATCTAGCAATTTTTGTAGTTCCCCTTTTACAATTTCCCTCAATGTAGGGTTAATTCTTCTTTGTGGCTGCCTCACTAGTGTGAAATCATTTCTGATGTACATATCCTATGAGTCCAGAGCTTAGGATCCAACTCCTTCATATCATGGTAGTCCCATGCAAATGCATGCTGGTGGGTCCTTAGTAAGTTTGTCAATGACAGTTGTTGTTCTTCACTCAGCTTGTTGATAATATTTAGATATTTTTCCTTTTGACACTTGTACTTGTGTAGTTAACTCTATCATAACTGCTTCACTAATGCTTGGTACCTTGACTTCATGTAGTAGAAATGTATGAGACATACCTATTGCTATAGGAATTTTAGCTGTAGGAAGAGCGGACATAAGTTTCTTCACTGGACCAACAAAACTAGATGCATGAGAGGATGATGCTTCCTGCACCTCACAATGGTTGTGAATTATGTTCTAGACAATACTTCATCTTCTTCTTAAAGATGCATGAAATAAATCCTACCTAACATAATAAGTTGTGCCACAAATTTGACTTCCTCATCCTCTTCACCAACATGTGGCCATATGGGGTTATCCATATCATGGGATGGTTGAGAAGGAGGGTAGAGAACAAATTTTTTGATGCTCTTCCCTTCAGAAATGGTCATATCTCCTATCCAACATCCAATATAGGAATTTGTTGTTGCTAACCATGGCCTTCCTAGAATAATGGGGTACCCGCCTAGTGTAGCTTTAGGAGAAAGAATCATGAATTTTTTTGGGTACTCCCAAGAGTCTAGAGTTACCACAAGATCCTCTACTATACCATCAGGTTTAACAGTGGAACTATTAGCAAGTTGCAAGATAGTAGGAGTAGGTCTCATGCTTGCAACATTTAGTTGTTGTAGGATATCCTTAGTCTTCACATTTATTGTTTCTCCCAAATCAATTGGAGTATTCTTTATTTGGATCCCATTTATAACAAATCCTACCACAAGACTACCTGGGTCATTGTATTTAGGAACAATCACTTTCCCAAGCATGATGTCAACCATTTGTCCTACCACATGAACTGTAGTGGGGTCTTTCTTCTTCTTGCCTGGCTTCTTGAGGCATGCTTCCTTAATTGCTTTTCCATATATGGGATCATATTTTATGGCCTGAAATAATGATATCTTGACACATATATGCTTCAACTAATATAGAATGTCAAAGGTTGTTTCCTCCTCTTCCTTTTGTTTAGAAATTTCTAACCTCTAAGGAAATGGTGGCTTTTGTTCAGCCTGCTAGACTGGGACTGGTTCAGGATTTCTAGGTACACTTGGCTAAATGGGGACATTCAGATGCTAGCAAAGTAGTTCTTGAACGTAAGTGGATGTCACTTACACTCATATCATATGAAAGAAATTGATTTGGATCAACAAAATAGACTGGCTATTGTTGTGGTTTGTTATTTGGGTTAGGTGTGGGATAAGCTAGTAGCTGAGTAGGTCTAGGTGTGTTTGAACTTGAGCTAGTAGGAGAAGGAATTATAGTAGGTTGTTGAGGCTAAGAAGGTGGTTGCATGTAACTGGTTGTCTGGTTTGGCCATTGTTGTTCTCCCCTGCATTGATATGTTTGTTGCCAGTTTCTTGGAGGTGGCTGCCAATTTCCTTGAAACTGCTACCAATTCCCCTGATGTTACTACCACTGGAGTGGATATTTTTGGTGATTGGAATAGGTATTTGCATGGTTATTGTAAGGTTGTGGTGGTGGATATCCTCCCTAGTTGGATGGCTATGGGGGCTGCCATTGGTTACCTGATGCATAAGAATTAAAATAAGGCCCAACAAAGGATAATGGATCTGGTGGAATACCTTATCTTGGAGCCCATGGTGTTATTTGTTTAATGTAATTGACTTGATCATCATCACCCTAGATTGGCTTGAAATTAGGTGGAATTTTATTACTATCAATGTTAGCTACCATTTTGCATCTACAGTGCTTCTTATTTTTTCTGCAATGAGGGCAATATTCAACCAGCATTGCCTCTACCTCCTCTTGTTTCTTCTTTGCTTGAAGTGCACCCAGCTGAGTAGCCAATTTTTTTATGATGTCTTGCTTGAAGTCTTCCAGCAAGTGAGTAATCTCCATCCTTGAAACTCCACTGTTAGATGATTTACCCATAGAGGATTGGTAAGCTCTTCGTTTCTTTAAAGCTACCTTAGAATAGTTCTGGCATATCTTCTTGATATCATCCCAAGGGACTTCGGTGATATCTCCTCCTCCCATCAGGTCCAAAGCATTAGTGGAGTTGTCATTAATTCCTCTTAGGAAGAGAATATTTTGTGATTCTTCATTGAGTGTATAGTGTGGAGATTTTTGTAGGAAAAAAAAAACCTTGAAATGTAATCCTCCAAACTCTCATCTTTCTTTTGCTCCATCCTAAAAATGTCATCTCCCCTCATGTCACTACCCTACAATATTCCTTGTACTTCTCAAGGAAATTTTTCTTCATTTCATCCCAAGTCTCCACAGTATTTCTGCCTAGGCTCATAAACAATATTAATGCAACCTCTTTCAAGGTGGTAGGAAACAACTTAAGCCTATGAGCATCAGTGGTATAGTCATAACTTCTACAGAGTATATCAAACTCAAACAAGAAAGTATCAAGATCTTTTGTGACAAGTCCATAGAACTTAGGAAGGACTGAAGCAGGGATATTTTTTAGGTTGTCTTACTTCATTCTAATGAGTTGTGGGGAAAGGAAAAGTTGGTTGGTTAGGCCTATTTCTATTTTCATCACTCACACCTTCCTGATGGAGTTCCAAAGAAAAGTGATTCTCAATCTAATTATGGTCTTCAAAGGAAGTTTCAGAATTGATTAGATTGGGAAATGCATCAGCAAAAGGATTTGGCTCTTCTCCTTCTTCGTCTCTTGGTATATTCTGATGCTCAACTAGCTGGAATGGATCAGGGTTATTAGGAAGGAATCTCCCATTAACATCTCTCCTCCTTCCTCTATGCATACAATATCAACTCAATATCAACCAGTTCACACAAAGAATTCTCAAAAGAATAGGGGGGTCATTACTTCCTAAATGAGAGGTATACTAAGAAACTATTAATCACACAAAGAATTCTCAAAAGAATAGGGGGGTCATTACTTCCTAAATGAGAGGTATACTAAGAAACTTTCATAAATACTACAATAAGAGAGAAACTATTAATCACTCCAAAGAAATTCCTAGTTTCACACCATCCTCAACAACAATGCCAAAAATGTTGGCCTCCTACAATGATTTAACAACTAAGCCATTAAAGCTATGATTCAGAGATTGGACATCTAATCTAAATAGCTATCTTAATCATCATGAAGGTGCATTTAACTTTTCAACCCAGGGAAGTAGGCTTGAAATGGGTCAACATTGTATGTGCACTAGGAATCCATAGTAGCCATATTCATTCTAAAACTAAGAAAGACACAATGTTGAAAGTAAATTGATTAGAAAGAAGTGACATAAGTGTTGAACATCAACCAACAATGATACTAAGCTGAAGTGCATGAAAGAAATAAAAATTTGAGCAAACAAACAAAAACTACTCTATCTTCTTTGGCTGTAGGAACAGTCATAGAATGTAATTCTAGTGGTTCTAGGAATAGACAGTTGCTAGATTCGTAACTATTTGTTGAATAGAAAGGTAATAACTAAACTAAGGATGGAATGCTCACTAAGTGGGTCCCCTTGGATGAGTATCCCTTAAGAAAAACTCAGATGCAATGAACTTATAACTTCATTTTATTCCTTGAAAAGCATGATTACAATAGAGCAATGTAACTATGTTACTAAAAAAAAACTAATGCGAGTACAACATCAGATTAATCCACCTTCTGAGAAAGAGCATTCGAGTCTTATTTATAGAAGGAAAAACTACTAACTAACTACCTAGCAAGGTGGTCAACTCCAACAAATTAGGAGGATGCCACTTTATGGAAAGCATAGAAAGTGGAAAGGAGGTTATGCATGCATGGAATCTAGTCAAGCCAATTTTCCTTAACGCAAATCTAGCATAACAATAGCTCCTATATTCGCTCAACAAACTATTATGACCATTTACAAAGCAGTTATAATCTTTGATTTGAACTAGGAATTTCCCTTCATTGACCTTTGAATGATCACCTTTTTGACTCTTATGGTGAACAACCAGCTGATAGAATCTTCCTCAATTTTGTAGGCTCTAATTATATCTACATGACAACATTAGTACACACAACAATTGCATATCTATAACTATCTTAAAGTAACATTCATTAATCCACATTTAAAAGTAACATAGATAGTTCACATAGCATGTCAATGTCATTTAAAAGTTACAAAAATAAGCTTATGCCCAATGTCTATGGTATTGAGGAAATAACATGAAAAGTTCAACATCCAAGTATCAAAGTCTATGACAACAACAACAAATGGATAATAAACTCTATCAAAATTGAGCCATAAATTGGAATCATCAATCATGTCAAAGATCTGTTGCATCATGCATGTTGTTTGAGTTAATATGGTGATGTAGTGTTCAAGATCTATTCAAGAATTCAATGAAATTGTCTCCAATCAATTTTCCTGATCATGATCTACATCAAATGAATCCAATTCATGCTAGTTTGTAGATCTACAATCCAAGGTTCAAAATAAGGCTTGGTGAGTTGCTACATAGTTTTCTCCATTCATCATTCATTCATAATTTTCTATTTCATTTCAAATTTTAATTACCAAATCAGGGTTTGACGAAGGAAAACCCCCCATTCCCTAACAAACAACATTTTTCTCTTCGATGTGTGATTGCATATTTTTGGTGAAGGATCCTTTGAAGAGAAAAATTGAAGAAAGTTGCAAAGTTTTCAAATTTGCAAGAAAATTTGTCATCTCACGGAAACTCCTCTATAGAATTTATTTCTAGTTGTTTGACAGTGAAAGTCGAGAATTTGGGAGTGCAGACATAGCAAAAGAGAACCCAGAAAACATTTTTCAGGAACTCTAGCTAGGACCCATTCACCATAGGGTGAATGAGTCCTCAGTGAGATTCAAAAGGTGACTTTTGGTGAAATGTACACATCCTTTTCCCCTTTCAAGATCTATCTTTTGATTAATTTTTCTGTCAAATTTGATTATTGTTCTTTATTTGGATTTCATAGCTTGCATTTTGGATTTTTTTTATGGTTTTTATCTTTCTCTCCAAAGTGTTATTTAGATTATACCCCGATCCTTGCATAGATACAAAATTTTCTTATTCATACCTTGATTTGACTCACCTTTTTGGTTGATATTCACTTCATTGTTTGGATCTCATTTCCTTGAATGAAATTAGAGAAATAGGTCTTTATGGTGAACCCCCCCTTTCATAAAATTTTCCCCCAAACCTTATTTTCCATTATTTTAAAACTCCTATTCCAAAATGAAAAGAATAACCAAAGGTACTTTTCTTGTCATCAATGATGCTAGCACAATCACTATCTATATATCCAATGAGTTTGAACTCATCTATGACTCAATATAAAATTCCATAGTTCTTAGTTCCATAAATATACCTCAATATAATTTTTCTAGCTTTCCAATAAGAGTTTTTTGGAGAATCCATGAACCTTGAGATTAGGCTCACACCATACATGATGTTAGGCCTTATGGCCATCAAATACACAAGTCTACTAATGACCCAACATCTTATTTTCTTAACTTTAGCCCTATTACAATTGGTGTAGGCATTGGCTTGCAATTTAGCATATTAAATCTTTTCAATACATCACTTGCATAATTTGATTGATAAATAAGGACACCATATTCTAATTGCTTAACTTCTATTCCCAAAAAATATTTTATGAGACCAAGATCACTCATCTCAAACTCTTTCATCATAGCTACCTTAAAGGGACTTATAGAAAGGTCCCCCATAAAAATCAAAACATCTACATAAAGAAAAACTATCAAAAATTTTCTTTTTCATCCATCTTGATGTATAAAGTAGGCTCATTGTTTCACCTACTAAAACTCTTCTTAATTAAATAAGAACCATTTCGGTTTTACCATGCTCTAGGAGCTTTCTTAAGTCCATAAAGTGCCTTTTTAATCTTGTATACCTTGTCTTCATGACCTAAAATTTCATATCCTTTTGGCTGCTCCACATAAACTTTTTCTTCAAGAAAGAAATTTAAAAATGTAGATTTTACATCCATCTGAAAAATAGGCCCTTTTTTTTGGGTTGCAATGGTCAAAATAGTTCTTAACGTATCCAAGCAAGCTATAGGGGAAAATGTTTTATTGTAATCAATACCAAGCTAGTGAGTGAAACCTCTAGCAACCAACCTTGCCTTATGCTTCAACATATTTCCATTCCATCATGTCATTCTTTTTTTTGTAAATACATTTTTTGCTTATGATATCCTTTCCTTGCAGATAATCTACCAACTCCCAAGTGCTATTCTTTTCAATAGCTTCAATCTCTTCATCCATGGCTTCAACTCATGCTTCATCCTTTATTTCTTCATCAAAAGATATTGGATCAACAACTTCTGAAAAAAAGAAAAAAAAAAGAATTTGATGTGTCAACATTAAAATCAAATTCATAGATATCTCTTAAACTCCTTTTTTCACTATAATAAACTTGCCAATGTAGGATCCGATGAGTTTCTTCTATCAACTAAGTTTGATGGAATTTCTAATGGAATTATGGTTGGTGTTCCTTGTGGATTCTGTTGTATAGGTGAATTTTTTTTATTTCTTGAAGATCTTTTTTTAAAGGAGGTGTAGCTTGTTCTACAACTTTTGTTGCATATCTAAGAGTGGAAGGAGGTATTGCTTGAGGAATACATTTTTTCTAACACTTCATCAGTCATATCATCATTTGAATCAGCTACTGCTATAACTATTTTTTCTACACTTCGAGATCCCATGCTTCATTCTCAACAAACTGTACATATTGTTGATTATGACTTTTCTAGTATTTGGATTAAACATGTAAGATTTTGTATCTTCTGAATACCCAACAAATATACACTTCTCACCTTTGTTATCCAACTTCTCTCTCAGTTCTTCAGAAACATGATCATATGCAATGCAGCCAAAGACTTTGAAGTGTGCAACACTATGCTTTCTACCACTGAAAGCCTCTTAAGGAATCACATTCCTTACACTTGTAGCTGGACATCTATTTAAAATATAAACAACATTTGCTACTACTTTAGCCCAATATTCATTTGGTAAATTCTTTGACTTCAACATACTCCTTGCCCTTTCCATGATAGTTCTATTTTTTCTTTCAGCCACACCATTTTTTTGAGATGTGTAGCAAGTTGTAAACTATTTGTGAATACCATGTCTACAAAAATTTAGAAAAGCATTAGAAATATACTCACCACCTCTATCAGTTCTTAATACTTTGATGTAGTAACCACTTTTCTTCTCTACAAAAGCCTTGAACTAATAAAAGACTCCAAAGGGATCAGATTTATGCGTCAAAAAGTAGACCCATGTCTTTATTGAACACCCATAATACTAAGAGGGGGTGAATCAATATTCTATTAAAATTTTGAACACAACTTATCAAATCACAAAAACATATTAACAAAAATAAAGAATGAAAGCTTCAATCATCCAAAAAGTCACATAACACATGAACACCAAGATTTTTACATATAAAACCAAAAATTAGAAATACCATAGTGAGGATTAGTCCACAATATATTATATCTAGATATAGTATATTATAGGGGATCACTACCAAGACACACTATCCTTAAAAGGCTCACAACCAGAATTAGATACAAAATAGAAATGGCTACTTAGCCAAAATGTGAACTGATAAAAGTACACCTTCCTTGTGTTGAACTTTAGTTCCTTTGAAGCTCTGAATACAAAATATTGTTTTTCTTAGTAGTCGCTTAATAATTTTTCCGTTAGTTTGAACTCACACCTTTGAATTCACATGATCACACCATATATGAGATGTTTTTCACCTGATTTTCCACTTATGCCTTCTCATCACTCTTACAACTCAAAAATGTCTCACATATAAATACCCAATTACATCTGCATACATCAATTAGGTTAGTCTAATTAGATGTGACTAAAACAATTCAAAATAGCTTTGTCAGCTCTACACATGATTCAACAACCATCCTCACGCTTAAATCAAACATGTAATACTTAATTTAGGTCAGCATGGACCTAAAATAGATCCTAAAAACATTTGCAATGTATATTTAATCTTTACAACACGTATCATATATTAGGTCGGCTATGAATTGGACCTAATCACAAAACTTTCAATCATACATACACTTCTTCATATAAGTGACTTCAAGACTTTATATTTCTTCAAATTCACACTTAGCTAACATCAGTGAGTCTACCTTTAGAACCGCAACACAAGATAATTCTTCCCAAGGAAATGAAAAATCTCCCACATTGATATACTAATGTGTCACCAACAAATGTATAGTTGACATTTTTATCCTCACTTGAGTCTTTCTGGTGGAATTTGGCTTTATTTTTCCTATATTTAATGTTGTAATGTGGCCAACACATTCACATTAGGTCTCGGACCCTTGTGAATCATTAAGACTTCTAGGATGTCTTGTAAAGGTGTTGTGAAGTGTTGTAACCCACTTTCACACTTTTTTACGACCCTTTCATCATAATTCACTTAAATAACTCCTTTTTTATTACTTACCAAGTCTTATTTCAAAGTGTTGTAAGGTTTTGTAACTCACTTTCACACTTTTCTAGACTTTTCTTCACTAATTTGACCCTTTCTTATGTTTAAATGACCCTTTAATACATTTTTCGATCATTTTTAAGTGTGTTTTTGAGAATATTCCTGTTGGAAAACATTTAATGCCTCTTAATTCCTGACACCCACTTAATTTACTTAAGTGGGACTAAGTCACCAATAGGGGAAACTTAGTCCTTTTTGGCACAAAACTCAAAATAATTTTAAATTTCTAGCGGGATTTTGTCCTCTAACCGTTGAGGTCGGCCCGCGATGTGTTATTTTTGGGAAATTTTAGTTAAATATTGTATAAATAAGGGTTTTTCTCCTCATTTTACATCTCCCATTCATTCATTCAATCTCCTAAGCATTCAAGCATTCATTCACCTAATAATTCTCAAGCACTCAAGCAATCAAGCATAATCAAGCCATCCATTGGAGCACTTCATTGCATATATTCAAATTTACACATCAAGGGTTTGGTAAGTTCATGACATTACATGATTTTTTATCATTCTCCATCCATTTCATTTCATTTTATAGGGTTTGATTACTAAAGTGGGGTTTGACAAAGGAAAACCCCTATTCTCTAACCCTCAACCATTTTTCCCCTTTTGCATGTGTGTTGGCAGAATTTTGTATATAGATTTGTCAAGCAAATAGGTGTTGAAAAGTGGTAAAAATGTCTTCAAGGTCAATCAAGTCATCATAACCCTAATTCAAGCTTGGAGAGACTTTTTACCCCATTTTCTGCAGAACCAAGTGTGAACACCTGTCAAAAAAGAAAGTGCAGACCTAAGGCTACAAGATTCTATCCCAAAATTCCTGAGATATGTAGGAGGACTAAGTCACCACTACTAGTGGATTAGTCCCGTTTCTAGGACTAAAAATTGATTTTTTTACTTTGGATACCCATTTGGCATATTCCTATTCTGACAAAGTTTCTCGAAACTGGAACTAAGTCGCCCATCCTGGCGTAAGTATCCCAGTCAACATTTTCAGTCAGATTTTAAGGATTCCAGAATCTCCCAGCATTGAGTTTCAAATTCCAAGAGCACCTCTCTGATTCTATTCAATTATTTCATCATTTACTTGCATTTTTAGGCATTTCTGCATATCACATTTTTTTTCAAACAAGTTATATTTCTTAGGTTTTGCATTATTAGAGAATTTCATTTTTATATCACAACATTAGTGTATCTTAATTAGGTATAATACATCTCATTCACATTAATCTTGATTTTAGACAATAGCATTTTGGACCCCATTCCTTCCTCTTTCTCCTTTTAGGTGAAAAACCCTAGGAGCAAAGCAAGTGTGGGCAACCCAAAATCATTTTCCACAACTAAATAGAGAAATGAATGTGATACATAGAGAAAGCTAAACTCTGTCATGCATAACTTCTAGGATATTTCTCAACACATCACAAAATCTTGATTTTACCTAAATTTGATAGACTTCAAACCATGGTTAAAAGCGTAGATCAATATCATGTAGTGTGATGGAGTGTGGACCCAAAAACTAATGCACTAAACCACAAAACAAGCAGTAGAAGTTCTTGGATAATCTCCTATACAACTGTATTTATCAAACCAACTTATTTTGTACACATGTCTTCATTATCACTTCCAATGCATACTAAGTTGATCATAACAATGTTGACATCAATGAAAACGTTGGATCAAGCAGTTATATGGAATTCATGCCCATATTGCCAACAATCCAAGACTTCCAACAATCTCCTTCTTCTCCTTCTTCCATCAATATTCCTTGTATGGTCATCAATGAAAGTTTATACAACCTCCAATTCAAGGAGTTTTCATTTTTCCACATATATTAGAGTAGACAATCTCAAGATGTGTACAAGCTCTTTCTAATTTTTCAACAAGGAAATTCTCTCTATGTTGTTTAACCAAGATGCACCCTTCACATACTCTTTCTGGTTTTTGAATCAATAGAAAACCTTTAACCATATTCTTTTTATGCAACAAATTCATGCCCCCAGAGTTTAAATGACCATTTATCTCAAATTCCATAACCACGATTCATCCTTTACAACTAACTAAAAATCTATTTGAACAATTACACTACCATTTTGTTCATTTCTAGTTCCAATTTCTTCTTTTTTTAGTCCAAGTTGTTCTTTTCCAAAGCTCTAGCTTGAGAGACATTTATTATAGGACCATTTTGAGAATTTTCAGCCTTGAAGGCTGCTCCAACTTGTGTATTTTTTGATATATGATGAGCTTTAGCTTATTTTATTTTAGTATCAAGTTTCAACCTCAAAGGGAACATTCTATTTCTTATCATTTGTACCTTTGCTATCAATTGAGTACTAGGAGCTTTATCAACAATAACACATTCATTATCCTCCATATAAATTCCATATTCTTAATACAATAATTGACCAATACTCATCATATTATGATTCAAACCAACAACATAAAAAACATCATGAATGACCTTTTTCTCCCCCTTTTTGGTTAGAATATCAATAGTCCCTTTTCCCATAACATTCACTTGATTATTGTTCCCAAGACTAGCATTTGAAGTAACTGATTTATCCAAGCTAGAAAATAACTCTAGATTTCTAGTCATATGGTTACTACAAGAAGAATCTAAATAAAAAATATCATTTGGACTCTCTTGAACCTGAAATGATGAAAATGGTGAGCTCTCTTTTTCACTTCTAGGGTTTTGGACCTAAAAGGAGAGAGACCATTTCCTACCTTTCACTCAAGAACAAACCCTTGAGATTTCAATGCAAAGGAGATTGGAATCTTGCAAAGGTATTGTTCTAGGGATTGAATGATGTATATAATGACGGGTTCACCACCAAGTGTAAACTTGTAAAAGACAATGAAATGAAAAACACAATGTGATATGCAAACAAATACTAAATGACCTAAAAAGATTAACAAACTGTAATGAAAAGCTATGAAACTAAAAATGTGCACCTGGAAGACTGAAGAAGGAAGAATGGAGGTCTGGATCATTGAAAATTTTATTATTGAAAAGGATTGGGACTCATACCCTAGGCTAGGTGAATCAGTCCAATTTCTTGGAAAATGCACTAGAGCAGGTTTTAGGCAAAAGGGTATCCAAATTTGTAAAAATATTGATCAGGACTGTATAGTGGGACTCATTCACCAATATTGGTGAATCAATCCACTTCTTCTTTTCTAGAAATTCTGAAGTGGATTCAATTCCTCTCAGTCTACTCTACTCTTTTTGGCTGGTTTCCAGATTTGAAACTGAAAAATACCACCTTAGGTCTTCTCCAAGCTTCTCCAAGGCTTGATGACAACTTTAAAAAATTTTAGGGACTTTACAAGTTTTCTCCAACTTTACTTCTTGGCCAATCTATAACCTATCTCTACAAATCACACACAAGAAGAGAGAAAAATGTTTTGAGGTTAGTGGGGTTTTCCTTGGTCAAACCCCTTGTTGGTGATTAAACCTTGAAATAGAATGAAATATGAAAAGAGAATGATGAATGAATAAAAGATAATGTTGCAACTCACCAAACCCTAGCAATAAGGTGCTACAAATATGTAAGTAATGGCTCCAATGGGTGTAGAATTGAAATATTACTTGATGACAATAGATCTTGAATGAAGCACTTTCTTGAAAACAAACCATACATCACAATTGTTAGCTCTAAAACAACACGATGCAAGCAATCTTTGACATGATGAATGACACTTGGAGATGCTCTAGAATGCTTGATAATGTACCCTTGAAATTCTTTGAATGCTCTTGTGAATGCTCAAATGCTCTTGTGAACTCACTAAGTGATCTCTTGAATGCTAGGTATGAATATGAGCGAAAAAACCTTGTATTTATACTTAATTATGCAAGAATTCTTGAAATTACAACACTACAAGTTGACATCAGATCTAGGAGAATAAAATCCCACAAAAAAATTATTTAAATTTAAATTTTGGTCACACAGGATTCATTCACCCAATGTGGCGAATGAGTCTCATCACACATAATGTATGGGACCAAAAATGAAAAATGCTTAGAAATGTGTGAAACTTGCGTCGGGGCCAAAAAGACCTAGGTGGGACTCATTCACCTAAGGTAGAGAATGATTCTGAGATATTAAATCTAGGCCACACAAGCTATGAACACCTAAATTATGATTGGTTACTGATTGGTGTCAAGATTATCCACGAAAAGATGCAATAAATGAGGCTTGTGGATGCAAAATAGGGCCAATTAAAGCATAAGAAAGTAAAATTATTAATGAAAATCCTAGTGGAATGTTAAAGTGTGTTACAAGACTTTACAACACTCCAAATAAGGAAAGATTAATGTTAATTATGATTAAAATTATGTTTATATGCTTAGTTAATTGATAAAACCCTAGAAAAGTGTGAAAGTGTGTTACAACACTTCACAACACTTTTGCAAGGCACCATTAAATTCCATTAGTTCACAAGGGCTCAAGACCTAATGTGAATGTGTTGTCCACATTACAACACTAAATCAAGGCAACATTAATCCAAAATCCACAAGGAGGACCCAAACGAGTGCGAAAAATGTCAAAGGACCCTTTTTTTGACACTACATTTAGCCCCCACTTTAGTTAGAGGATGAACCTACTTCAAACTCACACTAAAGTAGAAATGCATGCATCAAGAGGAGTTCCAATGAACCAATTCTAGCAAGATGGGATGACAGTGATCAAGAGGGATGATCAAGCCCCTAGGATCGAGATACCATGGCAAACCAAACATAAGAAAAAAGAAACACACATGATAATGATATAAAGAACAACGAAAAGGCCAATAATACACTACCAAAGATGAAAAGGAGAAAAGAAAAGAAATAAAAGAATCAGATCAAGCTTCAACTATTTTTCCATCTTGATGTGGATTAGATATACGTTATTTTTCTAGAAAAAATGCATACTCACTTTGAGGCGACGAAACTCTTGGTTGTCCATTGGGTGAGAAGTCCTAAAATGTGACAAACATACACCCATGGTTGGTATGAAATCACACACACACAAGTAGCTATGGGGAAAGTCATGCCTCAGATTGGGCTTCCCGCTCAACCATACCAAAGTTATACCTCTTGATAACTTTAATAAGGTGCCACACAAAAATGATTTTCAAGCTTCATGAGGCAAGAAAAACTTCATATGCTTGGAGATCATGAACAAATAGGATGGCTCCATAGGAATGCAAGTTTTATTATGCAAGGTTGTCATATAACTTTTGGCCTCCTACAATGATTTAACAACTAATCCTATAAATCTATGATTTAGAGATTGGACATCTAATCTGAATAGCTATATTAATCACCGTGAAAGTGAATTTAACTTGTCAACCCAAGGACATAGAATTGAAATGGGTCAACATAGTATGTGCACTAGGAATCCCAAATTAGCCACATTCATTATACAGCTAAGAAAGACACAATGCTAAAAGTAAATTGCTTGGAAAGAAATAAAATAAATGTTGAACATCAACCAACAACTATACTAAGCTGAAGTGCATGAAAGAAATGAAAATTTGGGAAAACAAATAGGAAACTAATATGTCTGCTTTGGCTACAAGAACAGTCATAGAATGGAATTCTAGTGACTGTAGGAATATATAGTGCTAGATTTTAACTAATTTCTAAACAAAAAATAATAACTAAACTAAAGGATGGAATGCTCACCAAGCGGCCCCCCTTGGATGAGTATCCCTTAAGACAAATGTAAACTCAAATGCGTGAACTTATAACTTCATTTTATTCATAATAAAACATGAGTACAAACGAGAAACATAACTGTATTACTGAAAAACTAATAATGTGAGTACATCATCAGATTGATCAACCTTCTATGGAGCATTCGAGTCTTATTTATAGGAGGAAAAGCTACTAACTAACAACCTAGCAAGGCGGTCAACTCCAATAGATTAGGAGGATGACACTTTAGGGAAAGCATAAAAAGTGGAGAGGAGGTTATGCATGCGTTGAATCTGGTCAAGTATGTTTTCCTTAATGTAGATCTAGCACAAAAGTAACCCCTATATTCTCTCAACAAACAATTAAGACTATTTACAAGGTTTTTACAATCCTTCGATTTGAACTAGGTATTTCCCTCTTGCTGAGAGTCTTCCCTCCATTTGATCTATGAATGATCACCTTGTTGACCTTCATGGTGAGTGACCAATTGGTAGAATCTTCCCCAATTTTGTAGGCTTCTAATTATATCTGCATAACAATATTTGTACACACAAAAATTGCATATCTGTAACTATCTTAAAGTAACATTCATTAATCCACATGTAAAATTAACATAGATAGTTCATATAGCATGTCAATGTCATTAAAGACTACAAAAAAAAGCTTATGCCCAATGTCTATGGTTTTGAGGAAATATCATAAAAAGGTCAACATCCAAGTATCAAAGTCTATGACAACTACAAAAAATGGATAATAAACTCCATCAAAATTGAGTCATAAACTAGACTCATCACTCCCCCCAACCTAAGGCTTTGTTGGTCCTCTAGCAGAGGAAGGGTTGTTCTTTTTCTTGGTTAATGCCCTAAAATTTTCAACTACTAGTTTTCCTATATTAGTTCTTATAGTGCGTAAATTAGGGTCCCAATAGAACCCTTGTTGTTTGTCCAATCTGCTACATCTCTATCTTTTGGTAGCTATATCATACTGGTAATACCTAAAATTTGGCACAGGCCATAATAGGATAGGTAGCTAAAAAGTTAGCGGGAGCCAAAATTGCCCTTTTGTCCTTCCAATCTGTATATATCTATCCACTCTTTTACATGCTTCAGCATAGTTCTATAGAGAGTGAGGATTAGCTTGTTTTAACTCATCAATCAAACTATTCCACCTTTGTTCCAAATATCCCTTTATAGATTCTTCTGTGGTTTTTTCTACCTCCTCATATTCTCTATAAATTTCTTCTCTCTCAAGAAATATCATATTGCCATAGCTTGGTCCGTATAGAATTATGTGCCAATCATTGAAAATGTCTCCTAAATTTCTAGATTCAGCCCTGATGGATAGGGGAGTGTTGGATTCTATTTTCCTATAAGCCCTGAATTGTTGTCCCCAACTAATTTCATTATGTATCCAGGACATAAATTCCCTTAATCGGACATCCCCAACATACAACAGTGGATTCCAATCATGATCTTGGGTCACAACATAATTATGCAAATAGAATTCACACAACAAATTCTTCATCTCAGGAGAAGCAATCCGATAAGCATGGAAAATTTCAAGAGGAGTCTCAATGGAAGGATTCAAACCTGAGATAATTCTTGCTAGTTTAAAAGAAATATTTTTCTCCTTCAAATATAGAGCATAGACCCTTGGAGGAGTCCTGCACTCTAATATCTCAAGTAATAGGGCTACTATATTATCCACCTCCTTTAAAGCAAAAATTTTTGCATTCTTATCTTCAATTTCTTCATCTCTCCTTTGAATTTCCTTATTCAGTCTGCATTTCTCCTCTTTCCATTCCTCTTCCCTCCTTTACATTTCTCTCCATAAGTTCATGGCCACCATGTGCATTGAAAAATAAGAGGGCTTATGTATTCCTACCAATTTTTTTCCTGGAACTAATGCTTGCTCTTCATATGGCTCTAGCTACAGGGATTCTATTTGTTCAACCAATCCTAGTTGTAGGGGTGTTGATTGTTCTCCCAGTTTTGGCTATAGGGGCTCTTGCTCTGGCTCTTGCTCTTTCTCTTGCTGCAAGAACTCTTGCTTCTACTCTTACTGTAGAAGCTCTTGATTTTCCTCATACTCTTGACTTTCAACTTGTTCTGCAATGGCAGCAAGATCTTCCAACATTACATTTGTTGCTTCCTCAAATATGTCCCTTTCCTCAACATTCACCTGCCCCATTGGAGCTTGTATATCCTCTCGTGACATTTCTCCAGTCCTAGGGCTTCCTTCCAGAGATACACCAAAGGTTATCCCAACTTGTCTTGATTTTCTAGGAGGGCTCCCATGTTTTTCTTCGGTTGCACGAAGAACAATGTCAACCTTTCATTTCTTAGAGCTTGCAACTTCCTTTCTTGCCATTTTCTTTTTAGCTTTTCCCTTCCTTATTTTTACTTCTTTCTTTTGTGACCTAGTTCGAATTAGGATTCCCAGAGGGACGTCATCATCAGAATTTGATGAGGAACTTCCTTTGTTTGAATGTTCTATCTCAGAAGAGCTCATTTATATGGTTTGTCCAGCTGTAGGAGGGTTTACACTAGGGTCTATGCCAAAATTTTAGGTTCGAGGAGTGGCTTCAACAAAACTCACTCTTCTCCTAGCCCTATGAGGTTGAGGAAAAACCCTAGGTCACAAATGCTGAGGTCTAATTTGATCAATATTGAAGAATTCTTCCCAAGTTATGTTAGACACATTATGCAGAGACTTCTCAACTAATAATTTGATCAGACAATGGTGGGAAACAAAATTATCCCTACCTTTTTGGGTCTCGACCACCATGATTGAGAGAAGGTGGGATAGCATGTTTGGCACATTCATTCTTCTCCCATGCCTCATATAATTTAGGAGTTTGAAGTGCATAGAATGTAGATTCAACTGACGACCTTCACAGGTAATTTACTTCACAACATAAATAGATACTTGCTTCCATGGCTCAAGTAGAGAGGTTCTCTTGGTTCCTTGCTTGTCCACACTCAATGGAGGGTCACTAGGTTCTATAAATTCAGCCCTAGATGACCTTGCATCTCTGGTAGCAGGCTAATGTTCACCATCAGTAGGAAACCCTATAACTTCTACAATCCTTTCTTCAGTAGCCATTACCTCCAATCCTTTTATCATGGTTGTTCCTTTAGACAATGTCTGGGAAAATTGCAATGCAACCTCTTCATTAAAACCATTTAGCTTCAGGAAATAATCTAACCACTCACAATTTCTAAACTCGGCGTGGAAAGGTGCATCTTGTAGTAATACATCATGAACCATGGGTTAATTTTGAATTAACCTACCTCTCATTGTTCAGTTGTCTGCAATTAAACAAGCACTTTTGCAAAAAATTTCTTCCTGCAATCTTCGTCTTAAAGCCCAAATTCACCTTCCTGCAACACTACTAAATTCCCAATGTAAATGTCATCTAAATTCTACCTTTATGGTGACTTAGGATTATGGCAGGAGAAATAAAGGCAGTAAAGGAGTAATAAATGAAGGCTATGATCGAGAAAAATGGTGGTGGCTGATATCACCTCACACATGCGAGCCACCATTTTGCTCAGAATTCAAATTGACTCAATTTAAACTTTTTTGACATGAACCAACATGGACTGACACATGGACATGGTATTCACACTTCCCCCCAACCTAAATTTGAGCATGTGTCCTCACATGTGTGGGAGTAAAGATGACTTGACAGGGGCAGGGAATAATTACATGCTATGGAGAACATCTATATTAATGTACATTTAAATGAATGTACTAAGAGACAATTAAGATATAAAAAATTGATGCACACATACCTGAATTCTTGGAAGATCTGTTGCAAAGATTATGGAGAAAGTACCATGTCACCTTTTAAGAAGTTAGTTGAGAAATTAATGAAAGTAGAGTGGAATTAAGTGAAGTGATGATGGCATGATGGAAGAGAGAGAAAGGTGGAGATGGATGGGTAGATTGGTGAATGAATGAAGAAGTTGACCCCACAAAAGTGGAAGTCTTTATTATGACAAGTTATGTACCTTAGTTATCCAGAAGGAGGGACACTAGGTCCACTTCCTTCAGCTGCAGGAAGTTCAGGTGTTGCATGTTGAGTGAATTCCTGCAATAATTCCTCCTTGGAAGTTGGCTTGTGATACAACCTGAGGTGATGACCATTGACAAGCAGCTTAAATCTAACAGGGTCAATGGTGGTGAGTTGAACAACACAATTAGGGAAAACTTCAACAATGTCATTTAGACCTAGCCACCATGGCTACAACTTTCCAACATTATCCTGATACCTTAAGTCATAGAGTAGTGCCCAGTCTCATGGCTGGAATTTCTTATCCCTAATGATTTTGTCATGCCACTTTATTCTCTAATTCTGCACTACCTCTGTGTGATGCAATATTTCCTTCCTTATCTCATACAAAGTATTCAACTACATGATTCTATCCCTTTGTGCCTCAGAGATATCCATCTCCAAGTCTATTGGAGTCCTAAGAGTCTTATGCTCAAATTCAATGGTCATCATAGTTGTTTTTCCATATATCAACTCGAAAGGAGTGAAGCATGTGGTTGTCTTCTAGGTTGTTCTATAGGCCCAAATAGCTTATGGTAGCCTATTTTCCCAATCCTTTCTATGGATAGCCACTTTTTTGGTCAAAATGGATTCAATTTCCCTATTAGTCACCTTAACTTGGCCATTGGTCTGAGGGTGATAAGGAGTATACTTCTTGTGCCTTATGTTGTACTCATTGACCAGTGTTGTAAAAAGGGTCGAGGTGAATTGAGCCCCTTGATTAGTCACTATCTCTCTTGGAACCCCATACCATGTGAAAATTTCCTCATAAAAGAAATTTGCAACCTTATTATCTCTTGCATGTTTCATGGCCTTAACTTCTACCCATTTGGTTACATAATCAGTGTATACTAAGATATATGATTTACTATTGGATGGAGGATCAATGGGCCTGACAAAATCCAATCCCCATTTTTCAAATGGAGTGATTACTACCTGGAGGTAAAGGGGCATCTCATCAGATTTGATTGGTCATCCCATCCTCTAGCATCTGTCACACTTCCTTGTATATCTCCCTGCATCCTTATGGAGTGTGGGCCAGTAATATCCTATGTTCAAAATCTTCATTGTTGTCCTCTTGGCTGTAAAATGCCCTCCACAAGGTTCATTATGACATACATGCATAATATCATATGTCTCATCTTCCCTCACACATCTCCTCATGACATGGTCTGGTCCAATGTAGAACAAACATCCAACAATCCATGAAAAATGAAAATATTTATCAATGAGCGCCCTTCTCTCTTTTGGAGAGAAATGAGGAGGAACTCTCCCTATGACCAGATAATTAGCTATGTTAGCATACCAGGTTGTTTGCACACTGATGAAAAAAAAGTTTTCATCAGGGAAATAGTCATCAATGACTTGGTTGTCCTCTGATATAGTCATCCTTGAAATAAATTTTGCAACAACATTGGCCTTCCCTAGCTTATCCACAATGGCTATGTCAAACTCATGCATCAACAATAACCATCTGGCTAGCCTACCTAATATTAGGGATTTATTCATGAGGTACCTAATGGCTACATGATCGGTGTGCACAAAGATCTAGTAGCATATTATGCAGTTCTTGAATTTGTTAAGGGCATAGACCACTACCAACATTTCTTTTTCTATCACTATATAGTTGAATTCAGCTCCCTGTAAATTTTTGCTGTCAAAATAAATTTCATTTTCAATTGCTCCTTCTTTTTGTCCTAGAACTGCTCCTATAGAATAGTCTAATGCATTTGTATGAATGTGAAAATGAAGCTCCCAATTAGGACCTTTGAGTATAGGAGCATGAGTTAAAGTTTCTTTCAAGTCAGAAAATGCCTTGTCACAATCTTCTGTCCATTGGAATTCAACATATTTGGTTAGGAGAGTGTACAATGGTGTTGCCATTTTGCTGAAGTCTTTGATGAATTACCTATAATAACCTGCATGTCCTAAGAAAATCCTAACATATTTTTGTTTAGCAGGTATGGGAAGATTAGTGATCACCTCAATCTTTGTAGGATCTACTTGAATTCCTTTTTGAGAGATGTAGTGGCCAAGGATTACACCTTCCTGCACCATCATGAAACACTTTTCACTGTTTAAAGATAGATTATGTTCTTCACATCTCTTTAAGAATATTATGAGATTCTCCAATGCTTCAGTGAAATCAACACCATAGGTAGTAAAGTCATCCATATAAATTTCCATGCAATCATGAGAGATGTCTAAAAATATGCTAATGACTGTCCTCTAAAAAGTTGCAGGTGAATTGCATAAGCCAAATGGAAGTACTAAGTAGGAATAGGTACCCCATGGATAGGTAAATGTGGTCTTCTCCTGGTCCTCAGGTGCAATTGGGATCTGGTTATGCCCACTGAATCCATCTAGAAAAGAGAAGTACTACTTTCCTGCAAGTGAATCTAGAACTTGGTCTATGAAAGGTAGGGGCAAATGGTCCTTTTTGGTGGCAGCATTGAGTTCCCTATAATCAACACAAACTCTCTACTTCCCTCCCTTTTTGGGTACAATCACCAATGGAGGCACCCACTGGTTATTTTAAATGGGATAAATAAATCATGTATCTAGCAATTTATGTAGTTCTCCATTTACAATTCTCTTAGTGCAAGGTTAATTCTTCTTTGTGGCTACCTCATCGGTGTAAAATCATCTCTGATGTAAATCCTATGAGTGTAAAGCTTAGATTCCAAGCCCTTCATATCATGATAGTCCCACAAAAATGCATGATGGTGGGTTCTCAGTAAGTTTGTCAGTGGCAACTACTATTTTTTACTCAATTTGTTGTTAATATTTAGTTATTTTCCTTCTGACACTTGCACTTGTGTATTTATCTTTACCATAGCTGCTTCACTAATGCTTGGTTCTTTGAGTTCATGTGGCAACAACATATGAGACATACCAATTGTTGTAGGAAGTTCAACTACAAGAAGAGCAGGTAGAAGTGTCTTCACTAAATCAGTAGAATCAGATGCATGAGAGGATGATGCTTCCTCTACTTCACAATGGTTTTGAATTATGTTAGAAAATACTTCATCTTCATCTTGAAGCTACATGAAGGAGCTTCTTCCTAACATCATAATTTATTCCACAGAATTAGCTTCCTCGGCCTCTTCACCAACATGTGGCCATACAAGATTATCCATGTCATGGGATGGCTAAGTAGGAGGGTAGAGAACAAGATCTTTGATGCCCTTTCCATAAGAAATGGTCATATCTCTAGTCCAACATCCAATATAGGCATCTGTTGTTGCTAACCATGGCCTTCCTAGGATAATGGGGTACTCACCTAGTGTAGCTTTAGGAGAAAGAACCATGAAGTCTGTTGGGTACTCCCAAGAGTCTAGAGTTACCACAAGGTCCTCTACTATCCCATCAAGTTTAACAGTAGAACTATTAGCAAGGTGCAAGATAGTAGGAGTAGGTCTCGTGCTTGCAACATTTAGTTGTTGTAGGATATCCTTCATCATTACATTTTTTTCTACTCCCAAATCAATCAAATAATTCCTTATTTGGACCCCATTTATAACAACTCCTACCAAAGGACTCCCTGGATCATTATATTTGGTAACAGTCACTTTCCCAAGCATGATATCAGCCAGATGTCCCACCACATGAACCATAGTGGGGTCTTTCTTCTTCTTGCTTGGCTTCTTAAGGAATGCTTCCTTAATTGCTTTTCCATATTTATAGGAACATATTTTATGGCCTAAAATAGAGGCATTTGGACACATATATGCTTCAACTGATCTAAAATGTCAAATTTTGGTTCCTCCTTCTCTTCCTTTTGTTTCACAGTTTCCAACCTCTAAGAAAATGGTGGTTCTTGTTTAGTCTACTTGACTGGGGCTAGTTCAGGATTTTTAGGTACATTTGCCTAAATGGAGACATTTAGAGGATCCTCTTCTTACATAGGAAGCTCAATGATAATGGGTGTGGAAGGAGCTAGAAAAGTAGTTCTTGAATGCAAGTGGATGTTACTTACACTCACAACATATCTAGGGAATTGATTTGGATCAGTAGAGTATAATGGCTATTGTTGTGGTTTTTTATTTGGGTTAGGTGTGGGATGAGCTGGTAGCTGAGTAGGTATAGGTGTATTTGAACTTCAACTAGTAGGAGGAGGCATTATAGTAGGTTGTTGAGGCTAAAAAGGTGGCTACATGTAATTGGTTGTCTGGTTTGGCCATTGTTGTCCTCCCCTCCATTGAGATGTTTGTTGCTAGTTTCCTGGAGGTGGCTGCCAATTCCCCTGAAATTGCTACCAATTCCCCTAAGGTTGATGCCACTAGGGTGGATATTTTTTGTGATTAGGTTAGGTATTTGGAGGGTTACTCCAAGGTTGTGGTGGATATCCTCCATAATTAGATGGATATGGGAGCTTCCACTGGTTTCCAGATGAATAATAATTGAAATATGGCCCAAAAAAAGATTGTGGATCTTGTGGCATACCTTGTCTTGGAGCCCATGCCCTCCTTTGTGCAACATAGTATACTTGATCCTCTTCAACCTGGATTTGCTTGAACTCAGGTGGAATCTTCTTACTATCAATATTAGCTACAATCTTGCATCTGCAGTCCTTCTTCTTTTGTCTGCAATGAGGGAAATAATCTACCAACATTGCTTCTACCTTTTGTTTCTTTTTGGCCTAAAGTGTATCCAGCTGAGTAGCCAGATTTTTTATGATGTCTTTCTTGAAGTCTTCTAGTAAGGGAGTAATCTCCATCCTTGAAACTCCACTGGTAGATGACTTACCCATAGAGGATTGGTAAGCTCTCCCTTTATGTGAGGTTTCCCTAGAATAGTTATGACATATCTTCTTGATATCCTCCCAAGGAACTTGGGTGATATCTCCCCCTCCCATCAGGTCCAAGGTATCAGTACAAATATCATTAATTCCTCTTAGGAAGAGTAGCTTTTGTGATTCTTCATTGAGTGTATGGTGTGGAGATTTCTATAGGAAAAACATAAACCTTGAAATGTAATCCTCCAGGCTCTTGTCTTCCTTTTTTTACATCCTAAAAATGCCATCTCCCCTCATGTCACTACCCCTAAAATATTTATTGCACTTCTCAAAGAACTTTGTCTTCTTTTCCTCCCAAGTCTCCATAGTATTTTTTCCTAGGCTCATAAACCATCTTAATGTAGCTTCTTTCAAGGTGGTAGGGAATAGCTTAAGCCTATGGGCATTGGTGGTATATTCATAACTCCTACAGAGTATGTCAAACTTGAACAAGAAAGTATCAGGATCTTCTATGATAAAGTCCATAGAACTTAGGAAGGATTGAAGCAGGAATATTTTTGTGGTTGTCAACTTCATTTTGATGGGAAATGGGGAAAGGCAAAGCTGGTTGGTTGGGTCTATTTCTATTTGCATCACCCATGCCTACTTGATGTAGTTCCAAAGCAAAGGGATTCTCAATTTGATTTTTTTCTTCAGAGGAAATTTTAGAACTGGTCAGATCAAGGAATGCATCAGAAAAGGGGTGTTTCTCTTCTTCCTCTTCTCTTGGTAGATTCTAATGATCAACTAGTTGGAATGGATTAGGGTTATTGGGAAGGAATCTCCCATGAGCATCTATCCTCCTTCCTCTATGCATACGATATCAGCTCACTATCAGCCAACTCACACAAAGAATTGGCAAAAGAATGGTGCATCATTACTTTCCTAAATGAGGGGCATACTAAGAACAAACTTTCAGAAATACTACAATAATAAAAACTATCAATGACTCCAAAGAGCTCCCTAGTTTGACACGATCCCCAGAAATGATGCCAAAAATGTTGGCCTCCTACAATGATTTAACAACTAAGCCCATAAAGATGTGATTTAGAGATTGAACATCTAATCTGAATAGTTGTCTTAATAACCATGAAGGTGCATTTAACTTGTCAACCTAGGGACGTAGACTTGAAATGGGTCAGCACAGTATGTGCACTAGGAATCCCAAAGTAGCCACATTCTTTCTACAACTAAGAAAGACATAATGCTAAAAGTAAATTGCTTGGAAAGAAATAACATAAATGTTGAACATCCACCAACAACTATACTAAGCTGAAGTGAATGACAGAAATGAAAATCTGGGAAAACAAACAAGAAACTACTATGTCTGCTTTGGATATAGGAATAGTCAGAGAATGTAATTCTAGTGGCTGCAGGAACAGACAATGACAAATTTTAACTAATTGTTGAATAGAAAATAATAATGAAACTAAATGATGGAATGCTCACCAAGTGGGACCCCTTGGATGATTATCCCTTAAGACAAATGTAAACTTAGATGACTTAACTTATAACTTCATTTTATTCATTGGAAAACATGAGTACAAACGAGCAGCATAACTGTATTATTGAAAAACTAATAATGCGAGTACATCATCAGATTAATCAACCTTCTGAGGAGCATTCAAGTCTTATTTATAGGAAGAAAAGCTACTAACTAACTACCTATCAAGGTGGAAACTCCAACAGATTAGGAGGATGCCACTTTAGGAAAAGCACAAAAAGTGGAGAGGAGGTTATGCATGCATAGAATTTGGTCAAGCATGTTTTCCTTAATGCAGATCTAGCACAACAGTAACTCCTATATTCACTCAACAAACAATTAAGACCATTTACAAGGCAGTTACAATCCATCAATTTGAACTAGGAATTTCCCTCTTGTTGAGAGTCTTCCCTCCATTTGACCTTTGAACAATCATCTTGTTGAACTTCATGGTGAATGACCAGCTGGAAAAATCTTCCCCAATTTGGTAGGCTTCTAATTATATCTGCATAACAATCTTAGTATGCACAACAATTGCATATTTGTAACTATCTTATAGTAACATTCATTAATCCACATATAAAATTAACATAGATAGTTCATATAGCATGTCAATGTCATTAAAGATTACAAAAATAAACATATGCCCAATGTCTATGGTTTTGAGGAAATATTATAAAAAGGTCAACATCCAAGTATCAAAGTCTATGAAAACTACAACAAATGGATAATAAACTCTATCAAAATTGAGTCATAAACTAGACTCATCAATAACAACAAATGCAAAATGCAACATGTAAATAATGTTCAAAGGAGTCTTGCTTAATTCATGTGAGGTCTTTAACTTAGGGAACATTGTGCCTAATGTATCCAAGAGAGAACCAATCAAAGAATAAATATTTCACAACTTAGGGGATGCAATGTGTCACATCAAGCCACTAAGAGGAATGTAATATGCTAAGAGAGATCACACTCCTGAAGGACATCACACCCAATGTCATCCACAAAGTGACAAATACATCATATGAAGTAAGAAGGCTACACTAAGAACCAGGTAAAGAAAAAATGCAAAATAATAATGCCAATGTACACCCCCACTTTAAAGAAATTGCTAAACACCATACTGTGAGCAATTACTTTAAAGGAGAAAATGAAAAATGCTAACAAGAAAGAAGACATGAGAGCCAACTTGGAAAGCCTTATTACAAGATATATGTTTCCGAGTAAAGTTGCATCATGCCAGAGAAAAAGAAAATAAAGGGGTTTCCCCCAAAATGAAAACACCAAACACATAAGGGATCTATGGATTTGGGGTCAGTATGTTCTTTGTTGCAATATTTTTTTAAGGAGAGCTTGGAACTATCATCATCCCCCAAATACACATAGAACTATCCAAGAATGACACAAAGAGAGTGAAATCAAAGAAAAACCTTTTGGGTCAACATGGATGAGACATAGGGTGTCTTGGTACCTTGCATCACCTCCAAAAGGAAAACACAAGACAAATGAAAAAAAGAAGGAAAAAGAAATGAAAAATATTTTGGGTTAACATGAAGGAGACGTGAATGTCTCGATGCCTTGAGTCATCCCCAAAAGGAAAACACAAGAAAATGATAAAGATGAAATGAAAATGCAAAGAAAAAGAAATCCTTTTGGGTCAACATGAAGGAGACATGAATGTCTCGATGCCTTGCATCATCCTCAAAAGGAAAACACAAGAAAAAGATAAAGATGAAATGAAAAGGCAAAGAAAAAGAAATCCTTTTCGCTCAACATGAAGGAAACATGAATTTCTTGATGCCTTGCGTCATCCTCAAAAGGAAAACACAAGAAAAATATGAAGGTGAAAAGAAAAATCGGTGCACGATATAGAGAAGAATGGAGATACAAATAGAGGAATGTTACAAAGAGAGAGAACAACAAACAAAACATCATGGGGGATCACATCACACACATGCAATCACACAAAAGAAAAAGAAAAAGAAAATGCAAAAGACTAATAAGGAAAATGTGAGTCAACCTATAAGCAAGTCATTTGCCTCCCAATCTCAGTCTGTATAAGCAGAAGGTGAATGATGAACCTAAGGGACAATGAAAAATGCATTACTAGGAAAAGGCTATCAACTGCTTTCCCCCATTGAGTGTGAGACAAGAATGAGCTGAGGTAGGTGATGGGAAAGGTCATGTAATAGTGAGAATAGAATATTCTACTACTATTACATGACAATGGATGAAATGATAGAAAGCTAGGAAATCACACGATGGCAATCATTTCCATCAAAGTGAGAGTTTTTCAATACTAACTGAAATGCACGACATTCATCAGTACTGTGTCTGAGAACTCGATGATATGCACAATGTGGGACTTTTGCATCTTTAGGATATAGAACTAATCGATTTGAATAGGTGGTAATGTTATCAATTATGTTTTCAAAAGAAATTGTAGTTTCCTTTTACTTTCGGGTGGTGGGCGAGGAGAATTTAGTTTTTATAACTTGTAAGGCCTCTTGTGTTTTCTAGATTCACCCTTTTCTTTAGTTGAATTTGGAGGAGGAGGAGCTGAGGTGATCCTCGCATCCTTGTCATTGTTATGAGTAATTGATTGTTCTTTAGGAAGAAGGATATTCTAATTGGGTTGAGAATCAAAGATCACCATACCATCATCTCAAAGCCTTAGATATTCTCTAGGAGGCTTGCTGTTATGAGAGGGATCTTGATATCCTAACCCCTTTGTGTTTTCATTTGTTGGTTTTTTCTCTAAGAATTGATGAATTTCATGTTCACTTGTTATGTCACATCCTTGTTTGCTCAAGATTGTGAAACCTTTGCCATATGTTTCTTCAAGGTTGATGGGAGTGTTTGTTACTTTGTTATCATAAAATGGTTGAGTGTTTCCTTGTGTAGAGGAACTAGGTTCACCTATTGTAGGGAACTTAGGTTCAACTTTTGTTTCAAGATGCAAGTAACTGAACATCTTAAGCTCGGTGGTATGGTAGGAGGATTTGGTTGGTTCATGGATGGATAAAAGGATGCATTAGCTGTTGGGATAAGGTGCCACTAACCTTGTAAATCCCAATATTGTATTTATTCCATTTATTATTTTTAATTTATAATTACTCATAAGGGATGAATAAGTTTCACTGGCAGTTTATTACATAGTTACTTTTACTGCTTAAGGAATCTTGGTAAATAGTAAATGAGGTGAGGTGGAGAATCTTGGTGCCTATCTTTGGGAAATGTATTTTTGGGCTATTATGACACATGTCATAAGTTTGTAAGAGAATCTATGACAACTTACAATTGTCATAAGGTGTAAGAGATTCTATGACAACATATGACAGCTATTATTGTCTTGTAAGTTCCTATTCTTGGTTCTAGGTGCCTATATTGGGAAGATGCCTATGAAAAGTGTAAGGGAATATGTAAGAAGATAATTTTGGTGTATCCCAAGATAGAAATATTGGATTTTGTCCATCTCCCACGAATTCCTTTGGTGGGTACTCATTTTGTATAAATATGAGACTTGAGAGTGAAGTTTAAGAGAGAGTGTAACAAGAGTAACAGGGTGTTGCAGGATTGAAGACTCAAGAGGAGACTGAAGTGGATGTATTGTAATCTTGTTTTGAAGATAATACAACTTGGGCCTCTCTTCTTGGTGGAGTTTTTTCCTGCAAGGGTTTCTCCACGTAAACACTCTGTTATGAGTTTATTCTTCTGTTCCATTGCTATCTTGTGTTGTGAAATCTTGCATTCTTATGTTGCTGATTTGTGCCTCTTTGTTGCTGCTATCTTATGGTGATGTTATTGCTGTTATAAGTTCATCTAAGGTGGTTTTATCAAGAATGTTAGAGTGGCTGATTTTAGCATCATAAAGAAGTTGAATCTCTTCATGGTATTTCAAGGATTAAGAAAAGTTATTTACAGATTTACATATAATTTTCAGATTTCTATATTGTAGTAGTCAAAGCCTTGTATCTCACCAATTGGTATCTTATCTTTAGTGATTTGGTGATTAACAATTGGATTAGAGATTGTTCGTTTATTCCAACATTAGCTTCAAGGTTTTCAAGACAATCATTTAGGAACTTATTCATGTTGTCATCATCTTCTCCAATGCTGTCAACATCACGAGGAGGACATACAATAGGATTTGAGTGAGCATGAGTGAGTTCAATGTCATTAGGGTCATTTCCAAAGGTAAATTTTGACACATCCACTAAGGACTTTAATGACATCCAAAACTTGTTAAAGCACATATTCATGATGCAAATTTTAGATTCTAAACTATGCAATAATGTTGCAAATGCAATTTTGAATTTAATCCATGCACAAGATGAATGAATATATGCTAAATGCAATGAATTGAATGAAACAAAAAATATGCAAACTGAAATAGAAAAGTAACAGTAGGAAACAGAGACTTAGAAACTAAACTGTAAATGCTAGAAAATGCAATGCAAAATATGCAAAGGGACTGATTCACCCAAGGTTGCAAATGAGTCCAGGTACTAATTTTTTTGAATTGAAGTTTATGTTTTTTATGTTTTCTGATGTAAATCTGAGATGCAAATATAGAATTTTATTGATTTTCAATGAGATTAAATGCAATAATGCAAGCTAAATTACCTTTTCACTAATGCAAATTTTGAAACCCTAGAATGCAAATTAACCAATGCAAACAAACCTAATGCAATGTTAATGCAAGCTAAATATAGGATGTAAATGCACTCCAAATCAGAATTATGATGCTCTATATGCAGGTTCACCAAAATGAAATGATGAAAATGGTGAGCTTTCCTTTTCACTTCTAGGGTTTTAGACCTAAAAGGAGAGAAACCATTTCCTACCATTCACTCAAGAACAAACCCTTGAAAATTCAATGCAAAGGAGATTTAAATCTTGTAAAGGGACTATTCTAGGGATTGAATGATGTATAATGAGGGGTTCACCACCAAGTGTAAACTTGGAAAAGATAATGAAATGAAAAACACAATGTGATATGCAAAAAAATGCTAAATGACCTAAAAAGATTAACAAACCAATGAAAAGCTATGAAACTGAAAGTGTGCACCTGGAAGACTGAAGAAGGAAGAATGGTGGTCTGGATCACTAAAAAATCTATTGTTGAAACTGACTAGGATTGATACGCTAAGCTGGGAAAATTAGTCCAATTTCCTAGAAAATGCACTGGAGCAGGTTTTGACTGAAAGGGTGTCCAAATCTGTAAAAATATTGATCAAACATGTACAGTGGGACTCATTTTACAATAGTGGTGAATCAATCCACTTCTTCTTTTCTGGAAATTTTGAAGTGGATTATGTGCCTCTCGGTGTACTCTACTCTTTTTTACTACTTTTCAGATCTGAAACTGTAAAATACCACCTCTAGGTCTTCTCCAAGTTTCTCCAAGGCTTGATGACAACTTTGACAACTTTTAGGGACTTGAAAACTTTTCTCTAACTTTTCTTCTTGGCCAATCTGTAATCTAGCTCTGTAAATCACACACAAAAAGAGGGAAAAATTTTCTGGGGTTAGTGAATAGTAGTTTTCCTTGGTCAAACCCCTTGTTGGTAATTAAACCTTGAAATAGAATGAAATATGAAAAGAGAATGATGAATGAAAAAAATATAATGTTACAACTCACCAAACCCTAGCAATAACGTGCTGCAAATATGTAAGTAATGGCTCCAATGGATGTAGACTTGAAATCTTGCTTGATGTTGATAGATCTTGAATGAAGCACTTGCTTGAAACACAAATCCTACATCACAATTGTTTTCTCTAAAACAACATGATGCAAGCAATCTTTGACATGATGAATGACACTTGAAGATGCTCTAGAATGCTTGATAATCTGCCCTTGAAATGCCTTGAATGCTCTTGTAAATGCTCAAATGCTCTTGTGAACTCACTAAGTGATCTCTTGAATGTTAGGTATGAATATGAGTGAAAGAACCTGGTATTTATACTTAATTATACAAGAATTCCTAAAATTACAACACTACAAGCCGACAAAAAATCTAGGAGAATAAAATCCCACTAGAAATTTGATTTAAATTTGAATTTTTGTCACATGAGACTCATTCACCCAAGGTGGCAAATGAGTCCCATCACACATAATGTATGGGACTAAAAATGAAAAATTCCTAGAAATTTGTGAAACCTGCATCGGGGCCAAAAAGACCTAGATGGGATTCATTCGCTCAAGGTGGTGAATGAGTCCCAAACACTAAATATGTGTCACACAAGCCAAGAAAACCTAAATTATGATTTGTTACTGATTGGTGTCAAGATTATCCTCAAAAAGATGCAATAAATAAGGCTTGTGGATGCAAAATAGGGCCAATTAAAGCATAAGAAAGAAAAAAATTTAATGACAAGCCTAAAGGAATGTGAAAGTGTGTTACAAAACTTTACAACACTCCAAATAAGACAAGACTAATGTTAATTATGATTAAAATTATGTTTATTATGCTTAGTAAATCGATAAAACCCAAGAAAAGTGTGAAAGTGTGTTACAACACTTCACAACACTTTTGCAAGGCACCATTAAATTCCATTAGTTCATAGGGGCCCAAAACCTAATGTGAATGTGTTATCCACATTACAACACTAAATCAAGGAAACATTAATCCAAAATCCACAAGGAGGACCCAAATGAGTGCGAAAAATGTCAAAGGACCCTTTTTTCGACACCACAAAACCATATTTCATTCAACTGATGATTTTGTGGAAATTTCTTTAGCAATCTTTGTGCATGCAATAAACATAGAATGTTTTGTAGAATTTTCTTGGTGATTCTGATTTTTTCTTCCTTAATCATGTTGTTTCTTTCTACATTCAAAAGAGTAATGACCAAACCTCTTACAATAATGACATTGAATGTGTGACTTGTCTTGTCTTTTCCCAGCTAAATGATTATGAGAGTGATCATGGTTATATCGTCTTCCACCTTGGTTTGTAGGATTGTTGCTACATCCTCTAAATGTGTTTCTTCCTCTACCCTATGAGTGAATCTACCTTTACTCTTCCACAACTTATTGAAGCCTAAGATGAGAATGCATTTTCTATGGAGGTGTGTGATCAATTCAGCCTCTATTCATGGTTTATCAAAGAGACATGCAACTCATCCATTGTAATTTGAGTTAAATCCTTAGTTTCCTCTATAGCAACAACTAAAGGATCAAACTTATTAGGCAAAAATCTTGGCTTTTTTTCAACTATTCTTGTCTCTTTTATCATTTCCCCATGAGATTTTATTTGATTCACAAGCCCAACAACATATGTAAAAAATGTTTCCATAGAATCTGAATCTTTCATATTTATATTCTCAAAATCTCTTCTAAGCAATTGGAGTTTTGCAGTTTTAACTTTTCCCTTACCTTGATATGCTACTTGGAGAGTATCCCATGCATCCTTTGCTTGACTAGCTGCTGCCACTCTATGAAGAATGCTCTCATGCATGGCTTAATGAATGTAGAAAAGGGATTTTCCATATTCCTTCCTTTGCTCTTTCAAAAGATCTTTTTCTGCCTGTGTGAGTGCATTGAATGTTGTTGAATCGAGGGGGTCTGTATACCCCTTTTCAACAATTTCCCAAACATCTTAGGATCTAAAAAGTTCTTTTATAGTCAAGGACCAATACTCATATTTTTTACCAGTGGATTATGTAGTCTATAGACTTGACAAAGATGCTCCAAATATGGACGCCATTAATGGATGTCAATAAACACAACAAAGATCTGGAAGAAAAACAACTTAATATTTGATTACAAAAGCCTTCAGCTCTGATAGCAAATGAAGGGAAGGGGCAGAGGGTTAGAGCAGCATAATGAAATGCAAACAACAAACTGAAATATGCATACAACAGTGATAAAATGGAAAAATAAGATGAATATGAATACTTCCCTCAACACATACAAAATACATAGTAGAAAATAGACAATAACATATTACATATATCTATTAAAATCTAGAATAATTTCAGTAGAGCTTCGCTACTCTGTCTTTCTTCTTTTTTTTAACTCTTTTCTCTCTAAGTTCTTTTTATAAGCATACAAAATCAAAAATTAATTCCTGTAGAGAAGTCATTCGAACTTTCCTTACAAGAAAAATAAAAGGATTAATGTTTTTGTTTAAAATAGAGAGAATGTCAAAGTCCGATCTAAACATGCCATTTAATGAGAATATGTTCACCTTGCCCAAAATTAACCACTACCAGAGATTTATTACAAAAATCTAAATATTAGATCAACATATGTTGCTCTGCCAGTGGTAGATTAAGCAGAAAAATATATTTCAACGACGACCGCATAAGAAATTCATGGTTCAAATGAAAAAAGGTTTCATCTGATTGAAAATCCAGATGCGGGCAAAGGGAAGTTAGTTTTCTTTGTATAGAGTGTGGTGTGAGCCATTTGTTTTTAGAGTGTTATATAAATATTATATTGTTTGTAGTCTAAATAATTATTTTATGTTTATCTATTTAAAATAATTTTTGATTATCAAATATTTAAGAATAATTTTTTAATATTTTTTAAATGAGAAAAATATGATACATATTAATATTTTATTTCTACTCATGAAAATTTAAAGTAAACATTGTTTTTCAATAAATAAATTAATCTTGATAAACTAAATTAATTAAATAACAATAATAGATAGATATTTTTTGGATATAGAGTTAGGTCTTATAGTTTATAATACTAGCACTTGCACCGAAAGAAGGTGCAATGGTTACATCAATTGTATTTTATATAAAATATGTTTGAAAGGAGGTCTATAATTGAATTTATTATAAGTAGTAATTAAAAAATTTAGACATTTGTTTGAAATAGAATTGATTCTATATTCATGTATCTTTTGTATGAAGATATTCTAGAAACAAAATAATTAAATTTACAATTGATGTTGACCATTAACACTTATTATATGTAGTTGATGTTGACCAAAAACATCATTGAACCTCACACCTCTATCACCTTATCTATCGCCATTGCAAATTCTATTGAACTAAGTTCATGCAAATTTTATTTTGCTTAGTGTGGTACAAAGATATATAGCATGAACAACAAAAAGATTTATGTAATATAAATTAACTAAAGAAAATATAAATGGGACGAGAAAGATGATTCTCTTTTTTCTTTGGGTTGTGATTGTTTAGCAAGTGTCCATCTGCATACCAAATAGGTTTAAATGAGTTAGTGAAGGGGAAAATATTGTGTAAGACATAATATAAACTGTGTAGTGTAAAACTAAATTGAAAGTTAATATGAAAGAGATTGGATTGACATGTCTTTATAAATCTCTGCAAATTTACAGAACTTAATATTCCTTTCTTTCTAGGCCTACTATCGAGATCTAAAGCAAGGTGAATTTCCCAACCAAAAAAATATGGTAGATCACCATTTTAGACATGTCTCTGTGTAAATCTCTACAAACTTACAAACTTAATGGCATGCTGAAGAAACTAATCAAATAATACACAGATAATCAAATAACACACATATGTATGTGGTTCGACCGTAGCCTACGTCCATTGGAGAAGGGAGAGAGGGTGTTATTATTCATTGTGTGTATCAAGAGATTACAACAGCTCTACATATAGAGATACATCAACCTTAATTAGAAGAAGGCATAGATTAAGACGAATCCAGACGAATCCCACAAAGTATGCATTCTCCATAAATAGCAATCTACAGATAGAAACAAATCCCATAAATCTCTCTTCTCTAACACTCCCCCTCAAGTTGGTGCGAAAATGTCAATAGAGCCCAACTTGGACAATATTTCTTGACACTTGAGAGCTAGAAGACCTTTTGTAAATATATCCGCCAATTGCTGAGTTGTAGGGACAAAGGTTGTGTGGATGACATTGGCTTGCACATTCTCTCTAACAAAATGACAGTCGACTTCAATATGTTTAGTGCGCTCATGAAACACTGGATTGGAAGCAATATGCATAGCAGCCTGATTATCACAGAATAATGGAGTTGGTAGAGATGAACCATAACCAAGGTCCTGCAACAGAGCGTGAAGCCATATAATTTCACTGGTAGTTGATGCCATTGCTCTATATTCTGCTTCAGCACTTGAACGAGCAACAACACTCTATTTTTTACTTTTCCATGTGACCAAGTTACCTCCAACAAAAGTACAATAGCCAGTTGTAGACCTTCGATCAATGGGAGATCCTGCCCAGTCAGCATCAGTATAGGCAGTAATAGAATTATGGCCAGTCTTACGCATCCATATACCTCTGCCTGGGGACCCTTTCAGATACTGTAAAATTCTGGTAACGACATGTATATGTTGAGCCTTGGGAGCATGCATGAAACGACTTACCAAACTAACTGCATAAGAAAGGTCAGGTCGAGTAATGGTTAAATAGATTAACCTACCAACCAACCTTTGAAACTGACCAATATCAGACAACAATGCACCAGTATCATCCAATTTTCCTCCGCTATCCGTTGGCATATCTGATGGTTTGATTCCAAATTTACCAGTTTCTTGTAACAAATCCAGCACATACTTTCGTTGATTAAGAAAGATGTCATTTTTTGAGTAGGAAACTTCTAATCCTAGAAAGTACTTCAGAGTTCCCAAATCTTTAATGGAAAATCTATTGTGTAGCAGAATTTTTAGCTTAGAAATTGCATTTTGATCATCACCAGTAATGACTATATCATCAACATAAATCAGCACAACAACAATACCGGAGTTACTTCTTTTAACAAACAGAGAAGGATCTGCATTACTTCATTTCAGCCCATTCAGCATAAGGACAAAACTAAGCTTAGCATACCAGGCCCGTGGAGATTGTTTAAGCCCGTAGATTGCCTTTTTTAACTTACACACTAAACCAAACTTGGCCTCTTGCGGATGCCCAGGTGGGATGCTCATGTAAACTTCTTCTTTAAGATCACCGTGCAAGAATGCATTTTTGACATCCACTTGAAACAATTTCCAGTCTTGATTGACGGCAAGGGAAATGAGGACCCGGAATGTGTTCATCTTTGCAACAGGTGCAAAAGTTTCCTGGTAATCTATGCCATATGTTTGTGTGAATCCTCTAGCAACAAGTCTGGCCTTATGTCGTTCTAAGGAACCATCACTGTTGTATTTATTTTGTACACCCAACGACATCCGACAGTTTTCCTTCCTGGAGGTAGCTTAACAATCTCCCATGTGTTATTGTCATCTAGAGCTTGTAGCTCGTCTTGCATAGACTTCCTCCAAACTGCAATGGAGTTAGCTTCTCTAAAAGTTTTAGGTTCTTGATTATGATCAACAGTACTCAAGAAAGCTAGGTGAGACTGAGAAATATTATTATAAGACAGGTGTTCCTGTATAGGATAAGATGTAGCATGATAAGTGAAGAAATCTTTCATTCACTCTGGAGGACGAGTTGCTCTACTCGATCGTCGAGTAGCTTGAGGAGATGTGGGGATTGGTGTTGCTTCAGGAACTTCTGCATCGTGATCAGGAACAACATCCTCATTGGTAATGGTAGGAAGCGGAACGGGTGAGACACAGACTCCCCCTATGACCGACTCCCAGATTCAACACAAGCTTTAAAAAAAGATTCAGACTCCACAAAATGGACATCACGTGAAACAACAATTTTACGAGTGACTGGATCATAACATATGTACCCTTTCTTAGTGGAAGAATACCCAAAAAATACACACCGAGTAGAGCGAGCTTCTAACTTATCTCTGTGTATTGCTTGCTGGTGCACATAACAGACACATCCGAATACCCTCAAGTGTGAGATGTCAGGTGTCCTATTTTTGAGTATCTCCAATGGTGACTTGAACTTAATAACACGGCTGGGAAGATGGTTGATCAAATATGCAGCGGTCAATACACCATGAGACCAATATTGTTTTGGGACCTTTGTTTGAAACATAAGGGCCCGTGCGGTTTTCAGGATGTGTCGATTCTTTCTTTCGGCCACCCCATTTTGTTGTGGAGTTCTGACACAACTTGTTTGATGAATAATGCCTTGGCTTTGAATATATTCTGAAAAAGATCCTTTAACATATTTGGTACCATTATCAGACCTAAAAGTTTTAATTTTAGCACCAAACTAATTAAACACCATAGTATGAAAATATTTGAAGACAGAAGTCACTTCAGTTTTTGATTTTAACAAGTATAACCAGGTAGCACAAGAAAAATCATCAATGAACAACACAAAATATTTATATCCATCATAAGAATCAATAGGCACAGGTCCCCACAAGTCGGAGTGAACTAATTCAAACAACTCAGTAGACATAGAAGATGAATTGACAAAAGGTAAATGCGTTTGTTTAGAAAACTGACAAACATCACAGACATCAGAATCAACAGAAGCATAGGGACAAAGTCTTGACAAGATACGGTTGGATGGATGTCAAAGCCGTTTATGTAAAGTGTGACTTTCAATTACACCACTGGCATGATACGCCTTATTGAGGGAGTTTAGAAAATAAAGTCCATGTGAGTATGTTTCTTTACCAATTGTCTTCTTCGACTTTCGATCCTGAAAGATGAAAAATGTTGGAGAAAATATGACATCACAATTTAAAGAATTAGTAATTTTTCCAAAAGACATAAGTTGAACAGGGAAGGATGGAACAACCAAAGCATCAGATGAAGCATTATGAGAAAAGAAACTAATTTTACCACTTCCTAAGGCTGAAACAGTAGTTCCATTTGCAACAAAGATATCATGCTTATCAGTTTTCAGAATAAAATTGGTTACTGAAGAAGGACTATTGGCCATATGATTTGTAGCTCCAGAATCAATAATCCAGGAATTAATTTTGGAATTGGAAGTAAGATAGCATGAAGATTACCTGACATGTGAGAGGAAGTGGATGGACTATTGCCAGAAGAGACAGTCTTACTAAGTTGTTGAAGAAGATGACCCAACTGATTGATTGAAAAAGAAGTCTCAGCTACAGCAGCATGATCCTTCCGACCCTTATATTCAGATTTGAGATGTGGATGTCATTCCCAGTAGCGATCCTTGGTATGCCTAGTTTTCTTGCAGTGATCACATTGATAGAGTTCCTTCTTACCCTTGTAGCGAGAAACATTCCTATTTTTGTCAGAAAAATGAGGCTTTCTTTTATTATCCTTTTCAGCCAAAAGGACATTAGATTCAATCTTGTCTGTTGAAGTTTTGGATTCTGAGCTCATAGTCTTTCTTTGAGTTTCCTCTCACTAAATAATAGCACAAACACCAGCAAGAGTGGGTAATGTGGCATCCATCAGAAAATTGCGCCTTATGTATTCATACTTAGGCTTCAGGCTATGAAGTAGTGAGAAAATTTTATCCTCCTCAGCTTGTTTCAAAAGAATTTGGGCATCAGTGGTATGTGGACGATACAGGTTTAATTCATCCCACAGTTTTTTTAGATTCCCAAGGTGTTCACTAAAGGTTTTCTCACCTTGTTGGGCTGCAGCAATTTCAAGAGTGAGTTCAAAAATACTGGCAGCATTATTTTGGTTCCCATATAATTTAGCGATTGAATCCCACAGTTCTTTTGCTGAATTAGAAAAAGTGAAAATTTTGGCAATATGAGTTTCCATCAAATTGAGTAACCATGATCGAACAAGCTGATCATTGGATATCCAATCCTCATATCCTGATTCAGTAGTTTGAGGACACTTTTTATCACCATTAACAAAATCAATTTTTTTCTTGCCACCAAGCGACAAAGTAACAGCTCTAGACCATGCTACATAATTGATACCATTTAAAGAAACTGATGAAAGTCTCCAACTAGGATTCGAATAGAACTCAGCCATGAAAAGAGCAAGGAAGAAGTCGCAAAAAAATACTTACAATGACAGTCTCCGCCGCAGATTCAGAACACACCAGATTTCTGAGGTAGAGGATAAAGGAACCCGCATGAACCAGTAGAGCAGGCACAAAATTTGAAGAGGGCAGATCACAGGGCAGATCACATGGCAAGGCCGGTGATCTCATGGCAAGAAGAGGCTTTTTACTGCGCAAACCAGATGACAATGAGCTCCAATTTGCTATCCCTTTTCTTTTATTACTGGCCACAGTTGACTTCACATGCCCCAGACCTTTCTGCGAGGCCGAGTACTTGAAGCTTCTGTGGCAAGCTTGAGAGTTGCTGGAGCTAGAGCTTGTCCAGAAGCTTGACTTCGATTCCATCGACTCTGATCTCCATGCCTGAACCTCTTTCTTTAACAAGACCTCAAATTGCCCCAAGGAATCCGAATCGCTATAAGACAAATGCTTAGTGCATTCAGTAAGAGGAAGGATGTGGCCCTTGTGGAAGAGATCGGTGGCAGAAGAGGCTTTGATGTTTGTAGAGAACTCGAAATCGCGCCGCACAGAGCAAGATCGCGGGTTTTAGAGGCCAGGTTGCGCGCTGGGAGCATAGAAAACGGCTCAGGAACAAGCAAAAAACAGCTTGAAACAATGGAACAGAAAAAGTTGCGCAGCCAAGAAGAAATCAGGCCAAGACCCACTCTAATACCATGAAGAAACTAATCAAATAACACACAGATGTATGTGGTTTGGCCGTAGCCTACGTCCACTGGAGAAGGGAGAGAGGGTGTTATTATTCATTGTGTGTATCAAGAGATTACAACAGCTCTACATATAAAGATACTTCAGCCTTAATTAGAAGAAGGCATAGATCCAGACGAATCCAGACGAATCCCACAAAGTATGCATTCTCCATAAATAGCAATCTACAGATAGAAACAAATCCCGTAAATCTCTCTTCTCCAACAATGCCTCTATTTTAAACATATATCTGTAAATCTCTGCAAATTTAGACTTAGTATTTCTGTCTAGGCTTAATATTGAGCTATAACGCAAGATCAACTTTCATCAAAGAAATATAAATTTAGGTGGGACGAGAATGGATAATCTTTCCAATGGCCGCCTCTTGGTCACACAGATGAAAAGGATCAAAAAAGGGATGAGTTGTTACTGCAAAAGAAATTGGTACAAAGTGACAAGGAAATTGGGGGAGTTGGGAGAAGTGTACTGCAATCTCCACCATTGAAAAAATCAGGGGAGTTGTCGCAACCTCTGATATCCATAGCTGTTACCAGTATCTCTCTTGGACCATCATGTAACAATATGGCAGCATCTGTAGGGCAACAGAAGGAGAAATCACTTGGACTATCAACTGTATCGACTGCAGCTACTTCGGTCAATTCAATTCAGATTGATTCACAATATCAACAGGCTCAGCAATCCATGTCATTTAGCAGACGCAAATCTAATTATCTTTCTAAGCAACCCTCTACAAGCAGAGTTGCATCGCCAGGAAGTGTAACAAATTCAATGGCGCCATCTAATGTTAACAGTCCATCAACTGGCACAACACCTTTGCCCAATTCAATAACTAAACCAGATCAATCTACTGTCAGCCAGGATCAAAGCAAGCAACTTGAGACTATATCAAAATTGGTGTCAATAATTCAAAGGTATATTGTTTCCTTGTATCTATTTTTTATTTAAGGGAGTATAGGAAAGGATATTGTCACTTCTCTGTAGGATCTCCATTGTTTATATTTTATAATCTTAATTGTATTTTCTGCTTTGCTTGCTTTTGTGCAATTTCTTTGATAGCTCTTTGGTAGTGGTAGTAAATTGTGGGAAGCAGAATGTGGCTCATGTTGCAAAGCAGTCACAGTGCCAACCAAAACTTCTAGAAATAATTAAGTATTGTAACTGGCCTTTTAAGTACAGGCTGTGTTTGTTTCTTAATGGAGCGACATGCTATTTGGAGTACTGATTCTTTAATTGATGGTGACAAAATTACAGACATGGTCTTCCTATCAGAAAGAAAAGTGTGGAAGAGGTGCGTGAAACAAAGAAGGTTCCGCCTTCTTTGCAGTTGCTTGTAGCAGCTCTTAATAATGCTACAAATAATGAAGATCAGAAGAATGTCAAAGGACAAAGAAGTCTGTCCAATTCCCTTGTTGGTGGAGGTGTAAATGTTCACAAAACACGAATTATGAATTTTGTACTTGCAGATCATATGTATCCAGGTTGGACCTTTTTTTTTATGTTTTTTTCTTTTTTGTCTTTTTGTACCTGTTGCCATACGATTAATCTAATTTCTCACTCAATATTCTTCTGCATATTGTTATCTGCCGGAAATAGTGCTCCAGTTTTGATTCGTAGAATTCGGGTTAGATTAGTAATGTGTGAACGTGCAAAGGATGGAATGGTGGAGGCTGTTGTGCAGTTTGGGGATGATCAAGATGAAGACTCTTTGAATTGTTGCCCAGATGATGTTCTGCCTTCCTTGCCGAACACTGTAAGTTAAAAAATGTTTACAGTCAGGTTCTGTGTAACTAACTGGTTCAAATTTTATTCATTGAAGATTTAAAATTGTTGCTTTATCTCTTCTGAATGGTGTGTGTGCTGTGCAGCATTTCGCAGACAGGCTAGCTGCGCAGTTAAGTGCTCTGGTAAGTATGAGAACATACTTTTTATTGGTTAGCCCTACCTCAACATAGTATTTCATGAATGCCAAAATAAATAAACAAACTTATGTTACAGGTAAATTTCAATGAGAGGTTGCTTATGTAATCAAGACCAATCCTTATAGAGTCCAACAATTTTGTCCACTGTCCACCTTGCTATACCTGTAAGGTCCAGACAAATCCTCTGGAGAAATTCCCTGGCGGCGTGGATAAGTGGCGAAACTCAATAAAGTTAAGAGGAATTACAACCAAAATGTCTGACAAAAAAGGCTACTAACAAATCTTCAGCAGCTACTCTGCCAATAATTAACTTACGGTCTAACTAAATAACAGGATAGTGAAACCCTGTTTGTATGCAGCGGCTTAAAAAACTGTGTACCAAGAAAGCAAAAGGCGAGGGAAAATAGAAACTGTCAAATAGAAAGGCGCCGTTGAACATCGAGAATGGCTCCGGTGGCAGGCTAAGAAAAACCTCTTCTTCAATTCCATGAAAACCCATGGGAAGATATTCTTTTGGCCATGCGACAAACCCTTGAACAGGAAAATAGTTAATTTAAGATATTAGTGTTGGCCACTCCACCATTACGCCAGTCTCTTTGACCAAAAATAGCTAGATTTGTTTAGGGTTTGAGCAAGGGGAAATACAAATTTATTTTTGATGATTAACAGATAGAATTACATAAAACATTAAAAATATGACAAGCAGTTACCATCAGAATAAACACAGAATAAACACAAAACAACCACATAAAGAACACAATTGTTTTAGAATGAAATAAAACACATCAAAAAATGATCCAACGGTTCAGTGTCTTTAAAAAGCGATGCAATACGGTTCAAGTCATATTAGCCGTTCATTTTTCCATTGATATTTTTTGCATTTTTTCCCGGGACCAATTCACTCCGCGTTTAACTGTAGCCTGCATTTCGTTTACAGTGAATAGATTGAAATGAAAAACAATTTTTCGATTGGCCGAAGCAAAAAGTACGCAGGCCATACAAAGGCAAGCTGACATGATAGATCTACGGCTGTAAAAGCATCCCTATCGATCCAAGATGATTGGAATTACAATGGTTCGTCCATTGGTTTTCGCAAAATTTTAAAACCGGCTATGAAGTTAAAAAGCGTATTTCGTGTTTCTCTGGCGTATTAAGCCTTTCCAACGGAGGAAATTTAGTGCATTTTCACCAAATAATTAAAAGAAAGCCTCTCCAAAGGTAACAAGCATCACGGATTAAAAAAATTATTTAGAATTACATAATTTTTATATTATATGACTGAATTTTATTAGATTAATTTTGTTTTATTTTTTTAATAATAATTTAATATGGTACAAATATTTAATTATTATTATATAATTAATCAAATTGTCAACAATAATTAATATAAATTTTATATTATTTTTTATAATAAATAAATTAAATGTCTTATTTTACAAATAGAAATTTACAAATAATAATATAAAATATATGATAATTATAATTAATAAAGAATGTTAATAAGATTTGATATACAATTAGGTTGGTTTTTTTAGTATATCAAAATGTATGATGTTTAATTGAGATTAAGAACATAATTTATAAGTTAGTTTTTATTTTTAGCTTTATAATTGATATTAATTATTATTTAAATTTTATTAGATATGATTATAATAATTTATACACTAAATAAGCTTTATTTATTATATAATTTATTTTATTCATAATGTTTCATTTAAATTCTACTTAATATTACATAATAATTTATATATTGAATTTTTTAATAGTCAATCAATTGAAAATGAGTATTATTATCAAATAGATTTAATGTATTTGCATATATAATTTTAAACTAATATGTTATATATATTTTATTTTATTATTGAAAGGAAATAAACAATAATTCTACAGCTAATTCTTATTATGTTATTATGTTATATAGATGTTATTTAAGATTATTTTAAACCTTCATGTGATGGAAGATTTTTTAATTTATTTTTATTGAAAATTTAAGTAATAATTATATATTTACTTAGACACAACCATTGTTTTAAAATATAGTATTTTCTAATTTAAATATCTTAAATGTACTTTGAGAAAGGATATCATAGTAATTTAATTTATACTATAAAACATAAATTATATATTATATATTATATATAATAAAAATTACTATATATAAATATAATATAATATATAATTAGTCTATAAGTACACATTAAAGCGTATATAATACAAATTGTATCATTGATATACATTATATTTATATTGTAAATTACTAAATTCATTTTAAAAATAATATTATAATATATTTATTATATATTATTATTGTATTTGATAGTTGATATAATATAGATTGCATCATTATAATAAATTATATTTTATATAATGTAAATTATAAAATTCATTTTAAAAATAGTATTATAGTTATATTTATTATTATATACATAATATTTAATATTTAATATAGTATACTATACATATATTTAATAATTAATTTTATTTTTATTTTTATTTTTATCGATAAACATTGCAAGGGGCAGTACCCTATATTGTTTTCCAAAAAAATTACAGTAGTAGTAGAGAAAGTTGGCTGGCCTTTTCTGTAATATTGACCAACCAGAGTGTCCAGATAGCAAAACATGGAAACATACCAAAATCTGGTTGTCATATCAGTTATTGGCAGACCAAGAGAACACCATAGTCTATGGTAAAAATACCCCACACCCAGGACTGACACAGAACCTAGTACCCATAAACTACTGAAAAGAACATTACATTGCACTAAGATTCAAAAACCCACCCTGAAAACTTGCAATTCTGTGAGTACCTTCAAAACCTCAGAGGTCTTCATCTTCATCAATAGCTTTGCAATGTTTCAGGTATGCCTTATAATTGGTGATTGTGGGACAGTCGAGACCACGGTTCCTCTGAGCTAGGTCATTAACTTTTTCTTCTAGGTCTCGTTGATCATTTTCCTATCATTCCTCTCCATCACCTAGACCCCATTCCTGGATGTCATCAACATCGAACTCATCCTCAAGCTCCTCGTCCTTTGTATACCTTCTAACCCATCCCCTAGGTAGATTAGTTGTTAGATTTGGAGCTCTAAGGAGGAAGAAGATGCTCCTATCCCTTTCTACCCATAATTTTTTCAAAACCTTTAGGATCAATGGTACAAATCAGAGGGAATTTCATAACCTCGCGGCCCCTCATGCGCATCATATAATAGTTTTGTGGCATGGGTATGTTCCTTTCCTCATCAACATTATCTAATGTCACATCAATTTTAGCCAACCATGTGTGTGCAAAAACCATATGGGTCAATTTCTTACCGAAAGCCTTGGAAATGCCCATGTGAAGGAGGACTGCAAGAAACATTGTCAAAATCTTTGTGTTGGCTCACACTCTATGGAAGGCATTCAGGAATTTTGGACCACCACGTGTGTAGTGGCCACTAGAATGAGCAAATGAGAGGATTGAAGAAGGCCTTGTAGTTGTTTCTCCGTGATTTCCCCACAAAAAGCCTGCATTTTTTTATTCATTTTCCAAAGCCAGTGGCATCTCCATTGCACCCCAATCATCACACCTTCCAAAAATTTCTACTCTATACTCGTTTGGATCCTTTGAGATGGAAAAAACTATAAGTGCCTTTGAGAACTACTTGCTTACCAATGCATGAAAGCTAATGTACCTAGCGCCACCAACATGTGTGGAAAATGCAGCTGCAAATGTGAGGAGTACTCATTCCCATAGATGAAATTAATGCAATGGCTGACAACCTTCTGAAGGAATCATTTTCTTATTTTTAGCTTTTTAAATTATGATTATAGTGGCATCCCAAGACTTGTTGAGAATGACATGAGAGTGTCCTTGCCTTTTGAAGGTTTTGGGGCCGCCAAATTAATAACCAATGCCAAAAGATCTTCCTAGTCAGTAATCCTTCAGAATCCTAGCTGGACAACCTTGAGGCAGCTTTTGCTAGCTCATCTGCTTCAAAGTTTCCTTCCCTGTATATGTGAATAACTTTGAAGGTTGCAAAGCCGTCAGATAAATCCTTGATCTGTTGTAGCTAGTGATTTAATTTCCAATTAGGGGTGGATCCTTTACATATTACATTGATTGTAATTAGGGAGTCGCCTTCCAGGTGGATTTGACTAAAGTTTAGGTCTCTACCTAGCTACAAACCAATTGCTACCGCTCTAAATTATGCCTCATTGTTTATGCATCTACCCAAGGAAATTGCTTTCGTGCTACTAGCACCTTGTAGTTAGAGTCTCGTGCTATACAAACAACCCCATCAAAGTTGATTTTTATCCAACTAGGATCAAGGGCTTGCACTGATTTTCCTCTCTTGATGCTTTTTTGGATTGAAGGAAGCTACTTCCACTCAGAGAGGGTGGTTTAAGACCCGGGAAGTGTTTGATCAAAGTGTCATCCCAACTAGTGAAGACTTTGTGTTTGGCTTCCTTATGTCTAGCAACCTCATTGACTAGTTCTACTATTACTCTTTCAATCTTGTCCCATAATCTGTCCTTGTTCAATTCCTATCCTTGAAAAATTCTCTAGTTCCTTTCCTTCCATAGCTCCCAAATAACTAACGATGGGGATATTTGCCAAATGATGTTAAACACTACTTTGCTACTCTTTTGAGGCCACATTTTAAACCAGGTTGCAAGATCATTTGGTATTGGACTTTTAAAGTTAAGCTTGTTTCTTACATGATTCCAACATTCTAATGCATATGGATAGGATAGCAACAAGTGGTCTATCATTTCCAAGTGAGCTTTGCAAAGGTAACACCTCCTCGGGCCTTGTATTCCAAAATAATTAGTTATATTTTTAAAATATATATTATATGTATAAATTATATTCTATAATAAAAAATATTGAATGTAACTCAAAATTAATATAATTACTACTTAATATATTTAAATATAATACAAATAAAAATAACATATAAATATAATACAATCTATATAAATATTCTATAATTTAGCCATGGTGGATAAAAGCATTGGGTGTTGCCCCTTAGTAGTGATTTACCAAACAAAAAATATATAATACAATGTTTGATTAATATATAATGTATAAATTGCCAGTATTGGCATGGTGTGATGGTTTATAGGTGGCATTGTTATTCTTGCCACCAAGGTTCAAACCCCATTGGGGTGGTATTGTTGAATGGTTGTATTCCGGTTCATAGCTCCGGTCAAAAGCGTTTACCCCTTGAATAAAAAAAAAAAATATAATATATAAAAAATATTCTATAATTTGTGTTATAATTAATATATTAAATGTATTTATCTACCTGAAAAAATCTAATATTTATTGTATATAATAAAAAATATAATACTAAATAGTCCAAATTAAATTTTCTTCAATTATTCTATTTTTTTAAATTATTTTTTATATAGTACTAATTAAATTATATTAAATTAGTATAACCAATAATTAGTATTTTTATATGGTATAAATTAAATTAACATACAAATATAATACAATATGTAATTAAAATATAATATATTTAATATGAATTCAATCATGTATAATCTATTTATATTTATTATTATATAAACATGTCTAGACCAAACTCTCTATCCATCCATCTCACTCCCTCTCTCTCCCTCTCTCCCTCTTCCCCTTCCTCTTTCTAGACCTCTATATCTATATCTCTTTGCCACTCTCTCTATCTCTCCATATTTCTTCCTTCATATCTCCCTCTATCTCTATCTCATTATCAATCCACCTCTCTCTACCCCCTTTTCTCTCCCTCTCTCTACCTCTCTATATATAAGTTCCTCTCTCTCTATTGCAAACATAACATGAGCTTGTTGGTCATGGAGCTTGATTACCTTCCTAATTCACAGGTTTTATTTTAATTGTGTTTCAATTCCTATAAGTGGATGCGTGTTTATTTGAAGCCACCACTTCTCCATTTAGACCTTGATTAAACAAAAAACACCATTTTCTAAATGACCCACTAATTAATCTCATGTACTACACAAATATATTCAAAAAAAGACCCAAAAAAATCCCTAATTTACCTTCCATACCTCTTTGGCGTACCCATTGCACACCAAGGTGCAATTGCTAGTTGCATAGATATGACAACAACACAATGCGGGTGCACATGAGGATAAGAAAACTTGATTTTCACCCATATCTTATCACCCCATCACCGCAATTTTACAGCCATGCAAGCAACACAATGCTGGTGCAGATAAGAATTAGAAACCATGATTTTTGCCTCTATCTTCAGATCGCGACTTTACAGCCATCTGATTTTGCAATTTTCCAGTGGAATATTTCAGGCTTGAGACAATTTCAGTGGGTTGTGCCCACAATAAATAGCTTATCGGCTAATAATAACTTTTACAATTAGTAATTACATTCTAATGTATAATGGGTGTGATAGCAATGCATAAATGAAAATAATTTGTTTAGAGAATTAGTACAATTTATTAGAATATACCGATAATCTTTCTTTTATAATGAAGAATGGGAATAATTTGTCAATAGTTTTAATAGAACATTTAATTTATTTTCAATTGTCATGAATGTCATCCTCTTATTGATTTTTTATCTGAAAATATGCATTATCCTTCATGCACGCTTATCATTGGTATGTGAAAGTGGGGAATATGTAAAGATTAGCAGAATAATGAATCATTGATAAGATAATGAATGCAAATCCTTAAAAAAATTTATTCTCGATGCTATTGAATTTTCCAAACAAGTACTATGGTTATATGTGTACCAATATTTATATTTGCTAGGTAGTAGTGGCCACATAAAATTTCAATCTCACTCATGAGTTGCCTTGTTATGTAGGGCATGTCCCATAGCCCTAAATTTATTTTAAAAAAACAATTTTAAGCTATTATAACATGAGTGGTTAATCATTTTACCACAACATTGATAGGCACTAGTCATTTTCTATGATGAATTTTTTTACATAATTATTGTTGTATCAATCATAAATACTCACATCCTAATATATTTAAGATTACCATAATATAAATTAATTTATTTGGTGATTCAAAGCATGGATCTAATATTTGGTGTAATAGTTCATGAGAAAGTAGTTCAAACTTTTCATTGTGGATGTGGATATTAATGCCTTATAGGAATTGCTTACTCATTCATGTTGTACAACTACATTTCCTTCTATCTAGGCATGAGCATTGGCCTGTCATGATGAAAATTAATCTTTCCAAAGTTGTTTAAAAAATGTATAGCTAGAAAAGTCTACATAGGATAGATTTAGGTGGACAAACAATGGTAGGTTGAATCCCATCAAAGGAAGAAGAAGATTATGGAGGGGATAAATTAAGAGGAGAAGGTCGGTCTATAGTGGAAAAAAATCTACAAGAGCTATGAAGGATTATAAATGAATTTCGTGGAGGGAGATGGGATTTTTCCTAGCTATGTGTTGGAAGAAGTGAAGGAAGAAATATCTTGAGGTATCTATTTTAGTAATGTATCTTCCTACATATTGTGTGTACTTTCTAGAAGGGTGGTCATACCACTTAGCTATATTTTTTGAGCTATATTTATAAAATTCTTATTTGACATTTTTGATGTTGGAACATTAGGTTTATTTATTTATACTCTAATTTACTAAGATTTTTCAATTGTTCAAGGAGTTGATCATAATTGGTTAAAGCATTGATTTCTCATTGTGGAGATCCAAGTTCAAATCTATAGAAAGACATCTAATATTGAATTCTAAGTTGTGACTCTTGGTTTTCCATAATTGGCTTTTAATAGTGGTTTCTTAATAAGCAGATTTCTAAGTTGTGACTCTTGGTTTTCTATAAGTGGTTTCTAGTGTGGTTGCTTGAAAGGAGTTGGTATGTGTTGTATGGTTGTTCTTACAAGATTTTTTAAGTGTCTCATGTTGATTCTCGTATGAAAAAATAATTGTAAACGATATTCAATATATAAAAAAATATTTAGCAATATAATAGATTTTTCACTAAATAAATTCATTCAATTCATATTTTTATTCACCTATACTCTAATTTACAAATATTTGATAATACACTAGTATTTTGTCTAATTCTTTGTAGATTAAATATTTATTATTATTTTAAAAATATTCACACTAATGCATCACACCATTCAATCTAATTGAACAATATAATTTATTCTAAAAAATTATCTTTGAAGGTTACTTTTAAAAATGATCTTTGAAAGCTCCTTCAAACAAGTCCATCAATTTTGGACTAATTGACATTGTTATCTAGAATTAGTTATGTGAAATTTTACATCTAAGGTATATTTTAATGTAATATGAATTCCAATTTCAATAAATGTTGAGCTAATTTGCAATATATAAGAATGATTCTTATAATGGTTATTTATATAGGATCCTCTCCCTATTTAAACAACCAATATGTGGAGTACACTGTTTAATTGTACAAGCCTTTTATATTTATTTATATAAATAAACAAAAATATTTAACTATTTTAAATAATAATATGTAAATAGTTATTAGAATTAAGAGTAACATTTATTTGATGATAAGGGTACTCTGTAGTGGTCAAATCACAATATTATTGTGATAATAACCAAGATTCAAATTCATGCTAGACAACTAAGCTCACAATTCATGTGCCTTCACTAAGTCATTGAACTTATGAGCTATGTGTTTACACCAAACTATTAAGCTTATGAATTTGAACATGATGATAATTTCTTGAGGATTGAGGCCCCCTAGTAGTGGTCTCAATAATAAACCCATTGGAAAGAGATATTCATGTAAATAGTCTCTTTGAGTTCCAACCAAGCTAAAAAACCAAATTTACCAAATCAAAGAAGAAAAGAAAAGCAACATTTATTTAAATTCTATTGTTGAGAAACCTATAAGGGATGATCCATTGGTTGGTTCAATAAGAAGATTTCACAAATGTGTGTTGCATTAATGTGGTCAACAACATTGCAACATAAGAAAAGTTTCAAAGAAATTATTTTACACTAAATATAAGTAACCAATTTACCATTTTTTTTCTCAAAAATTAAGAATAAATGAAACTAAAAAAAATCTATTTGACAATGTAAAATACTAATAATAATAATCATTAATATGTAATTAATTAAAAATAAGTTCCATTGAAAAATAAATATATCAAACAAATATTTATAATTAATATTATTTGCATAAAATAATAAGATATAAACAAAATTGTTTGCATATATTAATAAAAATTGATATAAAAATAATTTCAAAATATTTTAATTCTTTACAAAATTCATATAATTAATTTATATTTCAAATATTCTTCAAATTTACAATATAATTATCTACTATTCTTGACAAATACTAAGGTAAAAGAAAAAGAAAAACAATCCATGCTCAAACATTGAAACATGGTTTTGAGAAAGCAAAAGATTGGTATTAGTCTGATCAATGGAGTTTGTAGCATATAAATTCAATTAAAATGATTACAAGCACTCAATTGTTCTTATTATATTGATTTATGAGTATGCCATCCATGCTTATTGGTTACTCACCTCACAAAATCAAATAGGGGGAGCCAGTCTAAGTGCTTATCAAAGGGATAGATTTCGTAGCGTAGGTTACAGCTATCCATGAAGATCTGAACACCCACCCTACCACTGCAGCAGCTGAACATCTTTTCGATCCCCTTCGACAGACACGTCGCACAGTCCTCTGCAGAAACATCTCTCCAGCACATATGCATACCATAGATCGTAACATTGGAAGAAAAAGGAGTCGAGCCCAAAGCAAACTTAATGGCACTCCTGGGCGCCTTAGTCAACAGATCAGCCATTAACCCCCGGGCGGCTTCATTAAAACGCGCATCAGTGTCGCTGTTGACGTTGACGAGGCCGCACCAGTAGCTACCATCCACCTTCGACAGAAAACTGTAATTCTCTTAACGAAGGAAACAATACTCCAACTGAACTCGGGCGCCAATGGCGTTGGGGCAGTCGCGGCGAATGGAGTCAACAGCTTGCTCTGAGCAAGCGCGGCAGTCTGCCGGTGAGAGGTCACCTCTGCACTGGAGGCGTCCCTGCTCGGCTTGGAGTTCTGATAACGACTCACATTTTGCAGGCACTTGGTCTCCAGATACGGTCACACAGCTGAAGCCTGTCTCGCCCGCTTTGTCGGGCAGGGTTTTTAAGATCTCCTTCACATTGGCATCAAACTGGGTGCCATTGGAGTACTTGACGACATTACATGCTGCGTATATCTCGCCCACCGATGAGGATTCGATCATAACAACAGATGAATCGATACACTCTCCTACCATTATCATATACCAAATTGATAGCCAAGCAGCCAGATATAGCGGCAATCTCGTTGGAGGTCTCAGAGAGAAAAACATATTGGCAATTTGGCAGCTAATCGTTGAAGATATGTGATTAAACACTCTGAGCTGTTCACTTTAAATAAAGATGGAGTATGAGTGGGCCATATCGTTCTACAATGAGGGCGGCTCTATAGATGACTTTGACTTTCCATGTTTCGAGAAGCTTTGGAATACTAAATTGTAGCTGGTGATATTGCAGCTCGCCGTTGACATGGTGATCGGGTGAGGACTTAGAAACCAGAATAAGCCAAAAATTAGGTCAACATTTGCTGCTATGCTGGTAGTGGGATTGGCAAGAAAATGAGATGCAACGATGAAGACAAAAGGAAATTCATATGGATTTTATATCACTTAACACTTATTTCAATCGATTTGTAAAATTATATGATTATAGTGTAATTTTCTATGAAATTTTTATTATTATTTTAATATTACATTTAATTTTGATTTTAATATCAATTTTATTGATATTAGATTATATATATTTAGTCGATAGGTTATTTTGTTTGAAGTTTCCGTCAAGGAATTTCGTCAGCCTAGCCGTGAATTGGATTTGTCGGCGCTAGAGATGTCCCGACTGGCGGCGACTAGACCGGGTTTTTTTGTGGCAAAGTGGAGTTTGGGAATTATGTGGGTTGGCAGTGGTGAAGTTGGTATCCTCGATATGCGGAAGCTGAACCATAAGTGTTTGCTCGCAAGAATGTTTAATCATTATGTCGTTGTTGTACGATGGGGGCAGACGAAGTAAATGTGGGCGGACGAAGTAAATGCAATATTGAATGTTGCAATGTGGGAAAGTATACTTCGTTTAAGTTGTATTGTCGAAACAACCATTGCGGTGTTGGCTTCATAGCAGACTATTTCCTTGGTCAGTTTCATAGCAGATTGGAAGATTTTGAAACTGTTGTTCTCCACAATCTATAAGTCATTTTACATGGGTGTTTTGCATAGATGATTTATTGATTATTTATGTTAAAAGTGTTGTTCTTCAGAATCTGTAAGCCGTTTTACATAGGTGTTCCAGTGTGGGAAAGTAAAGCTTGAAATGTGCGATAAAATATTTTGATTAAGTTGCATTGTCGAAAGAGCCATTGTGGTGTTGGTTTGATAGTAGACTATTCTAATTCAGTTCTGTGGTTCATTTGATAGGAGACTATTGTAAAAATCGATGGCTTCGGCTCTGTTTTAGAGGAGATTAGAGGATTTTAAAACTGTTGTTCTGCGCAATCTGTAAGTCATTTTACATGGGTGTTTTGCATAAATGATTTATTTATTGTTTATGTTAAAACTGTTGTTGTCTGGAATCTGTAAGTCGTTTTACATACGTGTTTGGCGTTATGGTTTTGTACACTTAAATCTTCTTTCTCTTTGTCAAAAAATATGGTTAGGGTTAGGAATTTTTTCGTCCCTCATTTATTGTTTATTATTTTTGATAAAGGAAAAATTGGGTTTTATAGGACCCGAAACCACTGAGTTTATAGAAAATAGGAATAAGCATTAAAGTCACCATAGACAAAAAGGCTACATCAAAATAAAGCCCATGAAACACAACAGCCACCAGCCCAAGACCAGCAAGGGCCACCAAAAAAACCCAAACAAAAAAACCAGAAAGAAACCCCCAGCTAACCTAAGAACTTAAGAGCTTCAGCAGCCTCAGCTTCAAGATTGTGCATTTCCTGAGTGCCCTTCTTTAGAACCTGAACCATCTGGGGCATAGGAGGAGTCTTCCTCTCCATACTGGCTCTCGTCCGCTTGGAAATACCAGCATCCTCAGTACTGTTATTGTCCTTATCCGCAACAGATCCACAACCAGAAAACCTTGTTGACAGAGCAAGCACGACAATCTGTCGGTGAGAGGTCACCTCTGCACTGGAGTCGTCCCTGCTCGGCTTGGAGTTTTGATAACGACTCACATTTTGCAGGCACTTGGTCTCCAGATCCGGTCACACAGCTGAAGCCTGTCTCGCGTGCTTTGTCAGGCAAGGGTTTTTAAGATCTCCTTCACATTGGCATCAAACTGGGTGCCATTGGAGTACTTGATGACATTACATGTTGCGTATATCTCGCCCACCGATGAGGATTCGATCATAATAATAGATGAATCGATACACTCTCCTACCATTATCATATACCAGATTGATAGCCAAGCCGCCAGATATAGTGGCAATCTCGTTGGAGTTCTCAGAGAGAAAAACATATTGGCCATTCAGAAGCTAATCGTTGAGGATATGTGATTAAACACTCTGAGCTGTTCACTTTAAATAAAGATGGAGTATGAGTGGGCCATATCGTTCTACAATGAGGACAGCTCTATAGATGACTTTGACTTTCCATGTTTCGAGAAGCTTTGCAATACTAAATTGTATCCGGTGCTATTGGAACTCACCGTTGACATGGTGATCGGGTGAGGACTTAGAAACCAGAATAATCCAAAAATTAGGTCAACATTTGCTACTATGCTGGTAGTGGGATTGGCAAGAAAATGAGATGTCAACGATGAAGACAAAAGGAAATTCATATGGATTTTATATCACTTAACACTTAATTCAATCGATTTGTAAAATTATATGATTATAGCGTAATTTTCTATGAAATTTTTATTATTATTTTAATATTACATTTAATTTTGATTTTAATATCAATTTTATTGATATTAGATTATATATATTTAAAAAATTGCTCCCTAATCTGAATTTCTCATAAAGTGCTCTGACTCCCCTGCCTTTCGCTCAGGAGCCAAAAGATGTTCCTAACATAAGATACATAATTAGTTAAATATCTTGTTATCTAATCTCAAATCTCTTTATGAGGAAGGAAAAAGAATAAAAGTATAACTGTAGGCATTGAGATCTTAATCAAAGCACACTAACCTTAGTGGGAGCTGCATTCCTTCCAATTCTGAATACTTCTCTCTAACTTTGTACTGTGAAATTCCTCCTTTCCTATTCTCCTCTCACCATACTACCAACATTGTTTCAATATGCAAATAACAAAGCAACTATTAAATAACAATCTGCAAATGTTTTAGGAAACAACAGACCAAATACCATATGACAAAATGTAAAACAACAATCAGAAGCAGATATATAATTTGCTCGGTATTTCTTACACTAGGAGAGATCTATCTTAACCTGGATCTGATATTTGGTGAGAGCATCCATAACACATATATTACCAATTTCTATGCTTTAGAACCTAAATGGTGTGCTTATTTTGATCAGTTTATCATCTTCTATGTTTAACCTAGGTACATTATAGGTTTGCCTCAATTATACACTTAAACAGGTATATTAGCATCCATCTATTCAGTATGCCTTTCAGCAAAACAAGAACAAGAAATCAATTTGGAATGCTACTGGTTCAAATTTAGCTCAATTCCCTTATGCCAACTGCCAAACAGTAGTGGAGAGACAAACATAGGCCCTCTTAATATGTACAAGACAATGTAGTTTCCAGGTTTTCATTTTTATCACCAAGGCAAAAGACATATCAACCAATCAATTTCTGCTATTAGAAGATGGTGCTCTTGGCACATTAGGCTATAACTAATATTGTCTAGAAGAGGTGTCATACTGTATTGCACAGTATACTGAACTTTTCAGGTCTGAGTTAATATTGGATATATTGCAACACATTTATTTTCCATTCTTCTTTACCAATAGTTATATATTGTTTCACTCAACTCATTTCCCTTATCAGTAGAGTTCATAACAACAGATATATATTATTTCAGTTAGTTTCAGTTATTTGTTTGATCATAAACAAACTAGAAAAAAAAAATTCAGAAACCAACCCACTGGAAATATCACATGAAACAAGAATTTAGGTTGCTCCCTATCGATATTTGAGGTGCTTGTGGAACTCCCACTGGATACAGTTCCAGAATTTCCTGTTTTGGTGACTGCTTAACATTTCCTAGAATGAGAGTAAAAATTGCTGCGAAGGAAGTGCAGTATTGTCCAAAGCTAAATTGTTGTTTGCAGTTTTTGAAGAGTTTAAAACAAGATAAGAATAAAGAAAAAGGAAAGAAAGAATAAAGTGCTCTTTCTCAAGTAGAATAAAACTAAAGTTCAAAATGACATTTTTAATGTTTGACTTCAGTTTAAACTTTATCCCAAGTTTTCAAATTATTAAAGGCTGTCATAAAAAGAAAAAAACTTTACAGTACTGAAAACTGGAGTTTCTGAGCTAGGAAAACTTAAAATTCCTACCACAACGGAGCTTTGAACTTGTGTATCCTAATTAGTATTACTATTGATTGGTAGCCTCACCAGCACAATCTCAAAAGCCATGTCATATTTCAAGATTTTCATATATTTTTACATATGTATCTTATTCCCTCTTGGGCAAACAATGTTTACATTACTCGACAAGGATTGCTTTATTTCTCCTCATATTGCTACGTTGACTAGCTATACTTTTCTAGACCTCTCTTGACCATTCATCGAGATCAGTTATTCTTTTTTCAGAACTAACTATTTAAACATATTGGTTAAAAGGTACCTCAAATACCTCAAATATGTGCCAGGTTTCCCCACTTATCGTCTCATTAAGCTTTTGTAGGACCAAAACCCTCTCAAAGAAGTAAAGTGTGATCCATAAGGATCTGAAGAAGACTAAGAATGATCAATATTAAGAATTCAGAAAATAATCACTTCAGCAACACAATACTCATGGTTTTGTCTACAAGATGAAACAACCGCTTTATGATAGTAGGTGGTTATGAAACTGCAATAACAGAAGTGAAACTACCAAAGCAATCTTAAAACTGCAGCATGGATTCCACAATACCACCTGATGACAACTAGTGATTTCATCATAACTAAGGGAAAATAGAATTTGAAGCAAACGGATGACAAATCCTTAAGTTTGGGTTTAACAGGATGCACTACTTAGTTGTTATCCTTGTCTGAATTTTCTTCACACAAATATAAACAATTTCAAAGTTCATTTATTGTTGTCCCAACTAGTGAGAAGGTGAGTTTGATTTGTTGTTGTTAACCTACTGACAGGTTGGAAATAATAGCTTATTCAGGCTGCAACATCATCTGATATTGACAGTTCAATTATGCACCAAGGACTTCATAGCGCTTGTAGTTTTTCAAGAGATTTTTTTTTTTGAACTGATGTCTAATGACTAGGATTTTGGAGTATACTTGACATTTTGTTTCTTGATTCAATCATATTTTGGTATTTGTAATACGTATTGTGAGTATACATTCAACATACAACTTATGGAAAATTGAAATCAATATGCTTCTCACTGTTATCTATTAACAATTGATACATATACTTCAATTTGAAAAATGTATTTATTTTAAAATAAATTGAGTTAGACTGAAGAGTAAATGAAAAAATTAAGGAAACATATGCAAATGAAACATATATATTTGCAATATTGGCTACTTTCTTGTCCTGATGATGGATCCTGCAGAGAGACTTGAAATGTAGGATAATTTAAATACTACACTTGGTTCCGAGAGACTCACTCATTGCTACACACTGTGAACAATCACTTGAAATAAAATGGTAATATCTTTATATACTTGTGCATACTATACAAATTTCTATAGAGAGCAAAGCTTCAAGGACTTTGAAATAATTTTACAAGCCGTAAACAGGAAAAGCAATACTTTCCTAACAAGGTATGGATGCCAACTCAGGCCTAACAAACTTCCAAGGGAATTATGGATGCTGAAATTTGCAAAGGTTTAATCTTTAATGTTCACAGGCTTTCTACCTAGCACTCCAGAGATACTACACATTTCCTAGACAGTTTCTGAAACAAGATTTATCTTAAGTCAGGTTATATTAACAGCAACAACAAGGACACAATCATCAAAGTGGTTGCAAAGGGGCGGATTGTATGTCAAATCAGGCTGCAGGTGATAGGAATAGAGAGTGTAATCATAGACATAGCATGACCCCAATTGGTGCATGCAAATAATCATAAAATAGCAATAGTTTAATAAAGTTTTCTGACACTTCAATGTGCAAATTTACATCTCTCTCTCATGAAAGACTGATTAAAAGAGCTGAATATGTGCAACAGGTAAAATTTTTAAAATTGTATGAAAGCATTATGCTTTCCCACTAGGGATTTACAAAATATATTAATTTACAATAATTAATTTTTTCCTTTAAAAAAAAAAAACAAAAAAATTAATGGTAGAAACATTGTAAGTTCTTATTAAAAGAAATAACTTGGGTTTGATGTTCAGGAACGTGATAAAAATTGCTCCCTAATCTGAATTTCTCATAAAGTGCTCTAACTCCCCTACCTTTCGCTTAGGAGCCAAAAGATGTTCCTAACATAAGATACATAATTAGTTAAATATCTTGTTATCTAATCTCAAATCTCTTTATGAGGAAGGTAAAAGAATAAAAGTATAACTGTAGACATTGAGATCTTAATCAAAGCACACTGACCTTAATGGGAGCTCCATTCCTTCCAATTCTGAATACTTCTCCTCTAACTTTGTACTGTGAAATTCCTCCTTACCTATTCTCCTCTCACCATACTACCAACATTGTTTCAATATGCAAATAACAAAGCAACTATTAAATAACAATTTGCAAATGTTTTAGGAAACAACAGACCAAATACCATATGACAAAATGTAAAACAACAATCAAAAGCAGATATATAATTTGCTCGGTATTTCTTACACTAGGAGAGATCTATCTTAGCTTGGATCTGATATTTGGTGAGAGCATCCATAAAACATATATTACCAATTTCTATGCTTTAGAACCTAAATGGTGTGCTTATTTTGATCAGTTTATCATCTTTTATGTTTAACCTAGGTACATTATAGGTTTTCCCCACTTATACACTTAAACAGGTATATTAGCAACTATCTATTCAGTATGCCTTTCAGCAAAACAAGAACAAGAAATCAATTTGGAATGCTAATAGTTCAAATTTAGCTCAATTCCCTTATGCCAACTGCCAAACAGTAGTGGAGAGACAAACATAGGCCCTCTTAATATGTACAAGACAATGTAGTTTCCAGGTTTTCATTTTTATCACCAAGGAAAAAGACATATCAACCAATCAATTTATGCTATTAGAAGATGGTGCTCTTGGCACATTAGGCTATAACTAATATTATCTGGAAGAGGTGTGAGACTGTATTGGACAGTATACTGAACTTGTCAGGTTTGAGTTTATATTGGATACATTGCAACACATTTATTCTCCATTCTTCTTTACCAACAGTTATATATTGTTTCACTCAACTCATTTCCCTTATCAGTAGAGTTCATAACAGCAGATATATATTATTTCAGTTAGTTTCAGTTATTTGTTTGATCATAAACAAACTAGAAAAAAAAAATTAGAAACCAACCCACTGGAAATATCACATGAAACAAGAATTTAGGTTGCTCCCTATCGAGATTTGAGGTCCTTTTGGAACTCCCACTGGATACAGTTCCATAATTTGCTGCATTGGTGACTGCTTAACATTTCCTAGAATGACAGTAAAAACTATTGTGAGGGAAATGTAGTATTTTCCAAAGCTAAATTGTTGTTTGCAGTTTTTGAAGAGTTTGAAACAAGATAAGAATAAAGAAAAAGGAAAGAAAGAATAAAGTGCTCTTTCTCAAGTAGAATAAAACTAAAGTTCAAAAAGACATTTTTAATGTTTGACTTTAGTTTAAACTTTATCCCAAGTTGTCAAATTATTAAAGGTTGTCATAAAAAGAAAAAAACTTTATAGTACTGAAGACTTAAGTTTTTGAGCTAGGAAAAATTAAAATTCCTACCACAGTGGAGCTTTGAACTTGTGTATCCTAATTAGTATTACTATTGATTCGTAGCCTCACCAGCACAATCTCAAAAGCCATGTCATATTTCCAGATTTTCATATATTTTTACATATGTATCGTATTCCCTCTCGGGCAAACAATGTTTACATTACTCGACAAGGATTGCTTTACCTCTCCTCATATTGCTACGTTGACTAGCTATACTTTTCAATATCTCTCTTGACCATTCATCGAGGTCAGTTATTCTTTTTTGAGAACTCACTATTTAAACATATTGAGTTAAAAAGTACCTCAAATACCTCAAAGATGTGCCAGGTTTCCCCACTTATTGTCTCATTAAGCTTTTGTAGGACCAAAACCCTCTCAAAGAAGTAAAGTGTGATCCATAAGGATCTGAAGAAGACTAAGAATGATCAATATGAAGAATTCAAAAGATAATAACTTCAGCAACACAATACTCGTGGTTTTGTCTACAAGATGAAACAACCGCTTTATGACAGTAGGTGGTTAAGAAACTGCAATAACATAAGTGAAACTACCAAAGAAATCTTAAAACTGCAGCATGGATTCCACAATACCACCTAATGACAACTGGTGATTTCATCATAACTGAGGGAAAACAAAATTTGAAGCGAACAGATGACAAAACCTTAAGTTTGGGTTTAACAGGATGCACTACTTAGTTGTTATCCTTGTTTGAATTTTTCACACAAATATAAATAATTTCAATGTTCATTTATTATTGTCCCAACCAGTGAGAGGGTGAGTTTGATTTGCTATTGTTAACCTACTGACAGGTTGGAAATAATACCTTATTTAGGCTGTAGCATCATCTGATATTGACAGTTCAATTATGCACCAAGGACTTCATAGCATAGTTTGTAGTTTTTCAAGAGAAATTTTTTTTGTAACTGATGTCTAATGGCTGGGATTTTTTAGTATACTTGACATTTTGTTTCTTGATTCAATCATATTTTGGTATTTGTAATATGTATTGTGAGTATACATTCAACATACAACTTATGGAAAATTGAAATCAGATATACTTCTCACTGTTATCTATTAACAATTGATACATATACTTCAATTTTAAAAATGTATTTATTTTAAAATAAACTGAGTTAGACTGAAGAGCAAATGAAAAAATTAAGGAAACATATGCAAATGAAACATATATATTTGCAATATTGGCTACTTTCTTGTCCTGATGATGGATCCTGCAGAGAGACTTGAAATGTAGGATAATTTAAATACTACACTTGGTTCCGGGAGACTCACTCATTGCTACACACTGTGAACAATCACTTGAAATAAAATGGTAATATCTTTATATACTTGTGCATACTATACAAATTTCTATAGAGAGCAAAGCTTCAAGGACTTTGAAATAATTTTACAAGCCGTAAACAGGAAAAGCAATACTTTCCTGACAAGGTATGGATGCCAACTCAGGCCTAAAAAACTTCCAAGGGCATAATGTATGCTGAAATTTGCAAAGGTTTAATCTTTAATGTTCAGAGGCTTTCTACCTAGCACTCCAGAGATACTACACATTTCCTAGACAGTTTCTTAAACAAGATTTATCTTAAGTCAGGTTATATTAATAGCAGCAACAAGGACACAATCATCAAAGTGGTTGCCAAAGGGGTGGATTGTATATCAAATTAGGATGCAGGTGATAGGAATAGAGAGTGTAATCATAGACATAGCATGACCCCAATTGGTGCATGAAAATAATCATAAAATAGCAATAGTTTAATAAAGTTTTTCGACACTTCAATGTGCAAATTTACATCTCTCTCTCTCTCTCTCTCTCTATATATATATATATATATATATATATATATATATATATATATATATATATATATATATATATATATATATATATATATATATATATATATATATATATAAGTTCCACATAGTTGTATCTTAGTAACCACATCCAATTTTTAAGAATGACTGATTAAAAGAGCTGAATATGTGCAACAGGTAAAAAGTTTAAAATTGTATGAAATCATTATGCTTTCCTACTAGGGATTTACAAAATATATTAATTTACAATAATTATTTTTTTCCTTTTAAAAAAAAAAACAAAAAATTTAATGGTAGAAAACATTGTAAGTTCTTATTAAAAGAAATAACTTGGGTTTGATGTTCAGGAGTGATAAAAATTGCTCCCTAATCTGAATTTCTCATCTAGATTAAAATTAAAGAGTTGATGACATGTAAAACACAAGTACCCAAAAAAAAAAGAATAAATGGAGAAAATTCTATTCAGATTGGTGTCAAAATCAATTCAGAATTAGAAACTTGATTGTTATGCTTATCTGACTGGAGTCTGTGTTCATCAAATGGCTGGGCACCATCAAAAGCTAAAAGTTTCAAATGCCTTTGAAGGAAACTCTAATACTAGAACAAGGCTACAAGGAACAAAAGGAAACAGTGGAAAGTTTGATTGAAGCAGCCATCTCCGAACTTCTTATGTACTTTATACTGCAGCTTCAAATGAGAAAATGAGGATGTTAGACAGTTCAATAGATCTGTCCTACATATAAAATGTTGAGATCAGTCTTCTATTTTATAAATTATTTTGTGTAAACTTCATGTATCCAAAATTCTGAGCAGACCAATAGTCAAGCATTGGCTCATGGCTCTCCCATGCCTCTTATTTGATGCTCCCATGCCCCTCTTCAAAGCATGTTGTTTGTAGCTCACACTCTTGGTTTAAATATTTTCTCCAAGTACTAACACTCTTAACCAAGTTTTCTTTTTTGATGAAGTCAAAATCTTTGACATTAACAGGAAAACCTTCGCAAATTTAGGAAAAGAAATTTAAGCTGAATTTATAATGATTTTGATACTCAAGGCTATGTCACAGAATCACTATGATAAGTCTACAATGGATAAGCCCTATGATATCATGTTTAGCAGTGTTAGACCGATCATGGGATTCTTGTATTAATCTTTGAGTTTTTTATGGCCTGCAGGTCCTTCATATGAGGAACAAGACAACTCTAATTTCCTCTAAAGAGAAAGAAGGTAATTCTATATTTTCCTTTCAGGTGTTGTAGGAGAATGTATGCTATAACTGGACTATTATATGTTTTCTATTTGGGAGTTTAGTTGTATAATTTTTTTTTAGTGGGAGTAACTTTACTTCAAACTTAGGTTTGTAAAAATATTATTTGTGTTTTATTTTTACGCTGAAGTTGTTTCCTCTATAAGAAAGGGCAGGTGAAATTATTTGATTAACTGATAAGAAGCAGTAATAGATGTTGGAAGACCATGGAAATAATCCTGATTGTTGATCTATCAAATGTAATATTGAATTGTTAATATGCCAAGAAAAAGAAATTACAATGCCAACAAACTACCTAGTGGCCCCTCGAAAATTGTAACTATGTTGAGAGAAATAAATAGGACAAGTAGATGTCATTATCGCATTATGCCTTTCCACTTGACTGCCATGATGGACCCTTGCATGATGGCATGTCTTGAGGTAAAAAAATAATTATATTTTAATGTGGAAAGAAACAAGCGAGCGCTGTTATGCATATTAATAATTAAAAAGTAGTTGACAATGAAATTTGGAGAGCCAAAGGGAAGCTTTCCTAAAAGAGGGAAGATAAATGATGGACTACTTGAAGATTGATATCCTAAAAGGAAGATAGTTGAGTTCCTTGAGCCAACACTAGAGAGGCTAACAAATTCCCAGATCATGTACAAACTACTCGCAAAGCCACATCAATTGGAACTACTCATGAGATCCTTATATGGTGACTCCCATAAACCTATAATTTGGGCATCTACAAAGTTTTTTTTTTAAATTCTTAAGTTAAAAATGTGAGCAGTTTAATGTAGTGCATTTGAAGTAACTTTCAACTCAACCATATGATTGTAAATTACATCTTTGTTTGCTTGATATTTATGCTACCATAATACCAAACAAAAGACTACCACAAACACTTCAAAACTAAACTCATGGCATACAATGTATACAATATTTCAATTTCACTCATACGAAATGTTGTACTGCCCAATTTGCATTTCTTAATTGTTACTTTTGCGTTTCTTTAATTCCTAAATTCCATACTGTCACTTTGCTTGCAGGCCAACCACTTCCAATGTCTTCAAACGTTCACATGCCTACATTAACTACAAATGCCATTGCAAACATCCTTTCAGGCATGCCTGATGTTGACCCCTTTCTACAAGTTGCAACTATCGATCCCATTCAACAACCACAAACTACGCTTACCAAGTATCGTATTCAACTGTCAGATGGGACACACACACATCCTACATTGCTACCCACGCAATTCAACGGGCTTGTCTTCGATGAGGCTTTAGTCAAAGGATCTATTATCTACCTCAAAGAATACATTTGTAGAAACTTTCAAAAATTTGCGTACATCCATAATTACCTTATTTATTTCAGTTCCTCTTGTTTATGTATGTACATTGCATTCACTTTCAAATTCTCCTTTTCGCTGCAGGGCCATCATAATTCATAGCTTGGAAGTAATTACAAACAATTCCTTAATGATTGGAACTCCAACAGCTATTAATCAAGCTACAAGCTATATGCTCTCTAACAACTCTCAAGAGCCATTGACCACATCAACAAGGGAAAAGCACATTCTCTCTCCAGTAGAACCAAATCCAATTGCAACTTTAACACCAAACCATAAAATATGGTCCATAGAGGGTCATGCCTTGAGTAAAATCCCCAATTCATTTGTACAAAAACGCAAGTAATGATGGGAAAGTCTTTAGGTTCGATTTCGTAGATAGAGCTGGATCAGAGATACATGTAACATGTTTTAATGAACTTGTAGATAGGTTCTACCATGTGATCGAGTCCAAAAAAACTTATGTCATATCAAATGGTCACATCAAAGTAAGGAACACAAAATATAGTAGTAGCACTAACCCATATGAAATATTCCTCCACAACTCCTCAACCATTAGTCCATCCTCCTGCGTAGACTCAACAATACCCACACACATCTACCATATCAAAAGCATTGAATCATTAATGTCATTACCTATTAATTCCCTTGTAGATGTCATTGGTGTTCTTCTATCTATCTCTCCTCCATCAACCATTCGCAAAAGGGATGGCACTGAAACAATAAAGTGTACAGCTACAATAATGGACATGTCTGGCCGCATTGATATCACAATTTGGGGTAACCAATGCCAAATCATTCAGAAGCAACTAGCTGACATTCCTCTATAACCCAACCCACCAATTATTTTGATCAAAAGTGGTCGGATAACCTCATGGTCTGTAAAATCTATTGATACGATCTTTCCTACAACCATTGTAATCAATCCCGACTTGCTCGAAGCCTCAAAATTGCAAAAATGTTATGCCACTACAGGGATTACCCTTCCTTGTCTTACACTCTCAAAAAGCCATATATCTCCCCAAAATTTTGAAAATTTGATTCCTCTTTCAAGTATTGAGAATCCAGTCTCTCTTGACAAACAAAATGTTTGTGTAAAGGTCACTATCACAAAGATCCACGTAGACAACTTCTACTACCTATCTTGCCCTCGGATGGTGGGAAACAAAAAGTGTAAAAAAAAGGTTATCTAGATTAACCCAAGTGCTTTTAAGTGCCTCAAGTGTTCTGCAAAGTTTACTACATGTGATTTTACCTAGATGCTCAAGATGGACTTGCAAGATGCTACAGGTCATCTTCTTAATGTCACCACTTTTGAAGAACCAACGACCACGTTGTTTGGAGTTTCCACAGAAGATTTCCAGCTCCTATTAGTGGAACCTAATGGTGCTAGCCAAATTTTAGACACAGTTTTGAACAAAGAATTCCTACTAGCATTGTCCATTGAAACAAATTCTTTCGTTGGCCATGAATCACAAATCATTGTTATCAAAGCTATTAAGCAAGCTTAGCTTATCTATTTCACTCTTTTTTAAGTATTCTTGTTATGTCAAGTGGAATTTACCACTTTTTGTAAGCACAACAAACAATTACTCAAAACTTTTATACATATTTGCATTGTTCAATATGGAAAGCATATATAGATATTTCAATTTACACATTTTTCATGCTTAATTTGCACACATAGAATTTGAAGGATCGCTCTCTTTTATGTTCAACGTACTTGGTTTTCAATTTATCATAAATTATATGTGACATGTCTCATAACAATTTCAATATAAACTATGCAAAATATTTCATTTCAAATGCATCATCTTCTTTGCTTTCAAATTATATTCAATGCTCCACATTAATATTTATTATTATTTTGCAACACATTTACTGACATTAAATGTCATCTCAGTTGTATATTTTGTTACAATTACTTTAAACAATGAACATAGTTATTTACTATTTTATCATTTCAGTTTTTACGATGTAAACTTTATTTTTCCAATACCCATGCTTCCCTTACTTATTTATTATGTATTATATTAAAATTATATGAACTATTTGACTTCACATAAACTTCTCAATGGAGTTAGAAAACAAAAGGTTGCAAGAAAAATGAGCTCGACGAAATGAGCTCCAACGATTACGCTACCATGCAAGAAAATACCAGATCAATAAGAGAAGATGAGAAAATGAACAAAACCGCATAGATGGAATCTCCAAATCTACACTACCATGTTCTACTAATCCCTCCCAGCTCCATCCACTTGCAAATGAAATACATAATTCAATTGAAGTAGGGTGATCCCATCATAGTGGTTTACAAATTTTGGCCAAACTGGACACTCAAATTATTATTTTTAACTAAATCTTCACATTCGGGCACCTATAGCAGCTAAACCGTGAGGAATTTGAAGATGGTGCAAACTAGAGTCTTATCAAATTTTTTTTGTAGATTCTAAAAATATTTTTTTCAAAATTTTTGGAATCAAATTGCACTTCTTTTTCCATCTCCCATGAAAATTGATTTTTTTCAGAAAACAACATTTTTAAAAAGTGACGACTCATTATAGCATAAATTTTTTTCCATGAAGGATAAAATTATAATTCTTTCAAATTTAGATTTGTAACTCTGATGTCTAGTGCTTCCACTTGGTTAGATAGTTTTAATTGAATATTTTTTCCTTAATCAAGTTTCAAAGTCAAACAATTACAATTGAGACCGGATATAAGTAACTTTTTTTGTATATGTCAAAATTTATTTGTTTATTTATTTTTGGATCAAGGACTTCAATATCTAGTGCACTCATATTTTTCAATTTTTTTTGATAATCTTCTATTTTTCCACATGTGAAGAACAAAGAAATTCATTTTGATGAAAAACCTATGTTTAATAAAACTTAAAAAAAAATACATAACAAAACCAAAACATATTAAAATTATATTCATTGGATAGCTTGTTATGAGGAATACCATAATCATTTGAAATAAATTTTAAATGAATTCATTTGATCCCCCAAAATATAAATCAAAAGTGATTTTTTATCAGCATTTTGATAGGTGTAAAGGAGAGCATTTATAGGTATGGTTTAAAACTAGCGAGGTTCTATCCAAGGGGTTTGATCTAAGGTGATTTGATCAAACCCTCTTCAATTGGAATCCTTAAAATGGAACTTTTTAAGGCTTAAATCATTATATTTTCTAAAAATATGTGATTTCAGCTAAAATCTGTTCCTCTCAGGAATTGTAAACCACTATTATGACAACACCCAGTAAATCCATTTTCTCATATCCATCCACAACCTAATTTTACTCAAGATTTCTATACTGCAAGAAATAACATCTGCTCTAAATTAGATAAACTTGCAAATATGCCAACTTGTTTAGTCTGCATGGAAAAATGCCCTGGCATTAAAACAAGGGAAATAAATAAACTACGTACTTGTTACAAATGTGCATCTGAAAAAAATGGCCACCGTTTTTCCAAATGGAATAACATGGACCGGGGTGAGCAACCCCTATGTTTAAAAAAACTAACTCAAGTTGAAGAGATGCTAATAGCAAGGGTTAGCTTGATCCTTCAAGTAACCTATGCAAAGGGGGCCCAACTAAAATATAGTGGCCACACTATTTGTTTTCCTCAAGATGTTTCTACTATTGCAACCCACTTGCCAAGACATATAAATGAATTAGATATCTTATTGGTTAACCAAAAAAACATTGGCCAAAAAGACTACAACTTTTGTGTAAGTAGAGGATGTGTATACGAGGCCTTGCAATATAAAATCTTAAACGATCCATACTACAAAACTATACAATTAGATGAGGCCGCATTATCCATCCTACCATGTGATTCCACTAACATTATAGAACTGCTAAATGAAACAAATAGTATTCCTTGTCCCACATTTACAACCATGATGCATATATATGATGCAAACAATAGAGACAAAGAAGAAAACATGCAACCCAGTACTTCATTTGTTGCTAGCCTCCACCGGCATGCAGAGAGGTCGAAGAATTATGATCATTATTACAACTAGGTGAAGGCCAGCCACCATTGTGTATAGATTGGCCACCAATTTCCTCATCTCCCATCAATGAATACAACACATAAGGATTATTTGAAATGGCATTCCCCAGTTTGTTTCCTACAGGCATAGCTGACTTCAAACAACAACACATCAAGGAATTCAAACTACATGAATATGCTCACCACTTGCTCAGGTATTATGATAATAGGTTTGGCCAACACCCTCAGTTTAGGTACTTCATACTAAATATCATAATACACCATCAGAGCCAAGAAACAACATTCATCTTTGTTCATAAAAATATCCACCCAAGTGTACCAACAACTATTCTTGATCTTCATCAAAGATTGAAGGACTTTCTTGATGACAAGCTTGCAGAAGTACTCATACACTTTGGATCATCAATTCGTGGAACACGCAAATTTTGGAACCATTCTAGAGCAGAGCTTTCTGATATGGTCATACAAATTGGTTGTCCAACACTATTCTTCACACTCAATGCAACAGATACAAAGTGGCCAAACTTGCATAGTATAATGCCATCTAATGCACCTACAAATCCACAAGCTGCTTACAGATGGAGGATACAAAATATAGTTCAAAATCCACACCTTACAGCATAGTACATGCACCATAGATTTACTGCATTTCGTGAAGAGGTCTTCTAAAAGCTACTTGGTGCAACAAACTACTAGTACAGGTAAAATTTTCATAAATTAATAAATTTACATTGAATACCTTCTAAAAAATTCCTGATAATAAGTTTTCACCAGGTATGAATGGCAACATAGGGGTTCAACACATATCCATGGTTTTCTATGGCTAAAAGATGCACCAGATATCGAGAGAATACAATGGAGTAATCTCCAATCAATAAAAAATGTAGTTGAATACATAAATAGATATGTTTCTGCATGGAATCCCAGACCCCTTCCTTTAAGAAACCAAATAATCCACCAAACTCTTCTTGATGATCCATGTCTACTGGACACAAGATTCATTTTATCTTTAGACCCTCTAATCGACTACACAAAATTAGTAAATTGTATACGTCATACAAAGTGTACCTTACAAACATGCATAAGGAGAAAAGGCCCAACCATTCAATGTCGCTATAAAGCCCCTTGGACCATGCAAGATCAATCAAGTCTTGCAATAGACGACCATGGCCAACCAACATTCACCCCTTCTCACAATGACGATCACTTAAACCTACACAACCCTTATATACTCTCTATCTAGAGGGCTAATGTAGACTATCCGCCAATTCTCTCTATCCATGATGTCCTCAAATACATTGCAAAGTATGCAGCAAAAGCCAAAAGAAAATCAGAAACATACCATGAAATTTTGTCTCGAATTTCAACTGCTATTGAGTCAGACAAGCCATCACCCACAACTTTCTGAAAAATGCTAGTAGAAACACTAGTGGATCGTGATATTGGAGCCCAAGAAAGTTTCCACCTGTTGCTAAAACTGCCCCTCTCCTTATCAAGCAGAATATTTGTTTCTTTAAATGTTAGCCAAAATAAATTCCAACGTGTCTCAATGTCCTCTGAAACAACTATTGCATCCCCAAACTACATTGATACATACATGGATTGGCCAACAAATCTATAGTCTATGTCACTTATTGAAGTAACTAGAAAATGGACTTTCAATCCATCTTGAAATCATAGCCAATGGAAAAAGCGCTCCATAGAAGCCATTGTACGTGTATCCCCACACTTCATAACCATCCCTGCAAAAGATGACAAAAAATATAAAGCATGTTTTTGGAGTGAACTACTACTGTACAAGCCATTTCGCAACATTCATAATGATATTGGTTCATCATCCACTGAAATAATACAACAATGGGAGAATTTTGCATGTAATTATCATCCATGGCATGTTCTACGCACACAAACAGAAGCTCCTAAAAATACAGATTCTGACACCTCTTCTAAAGAAGAAGAAATAATACAAAATAACAACCCATTTGAATGGCAACTATTGTCTCACCTATACCCAACCCTTCCCCTCCACTTTGACAAACTCGACATGCTTGGTCATTGTGATATTGACTTACACGATGATTGGGGATCTTCCCAAATCAATCAAGAACATAAAGTATCTGCAACTACATTCATAGAATCCAACCGTCCAACATTTCAAGTCTGCCATCTTACAAATCACCCTACCCAACATGAGTTTTTTGTACAACAAAAAAAAGCACTTGATATTATTTTGTCACACTTACATGCTGATACTTGCCAACCTCCTCTAAAATTAATTGTTCAAGGAACTGCTGGAACGGGTAAATCACACCTCATAAAAGCCATCAAAACTGCACTCATGAGCTCAGCCCAAAATGGCCAATCCCCATTACTACTTCTTGCACCAACAGGCGTATCAACATTCAACATAGAAGTGTAAACAATCCAGTCTACTCTACGAATACCTATCAAAGATATAGAACCCTTGCAAGGAAAAATACTAGCAAGCTTCCAGGAAAAAATGTACTATATTCGGTACATACTGATAGATGAAATGAGTTTCATTGGACCCAAGTCGCTACAATGCATTGACATGAGGCTACGTGAATTATTCCCCAGCAATAACCAAATACCATTTGGAGGATGCTCAATCATGCTCTTTGGTGATCTAGGACAACTTCCACCAGTCAAGGACATCCCTATGTATGCCTCAACACCATATGGAGGCACTTTATGGCGCATTTTTACAAAATTTATCACTCTTACCAAAATCTTTCATCAAATAGGTGAGACTCAGGCACATATTTCATTTCATACTCTCCTCTCCAATTTAAGAAATACAGAACCTACAATTGAAGATTGGAAAGTTCTAATGTCACGCTCCAGCTTAGCATTGACCTCTACAGAGAAAATTGGTTTCTTATCCTCAATACATCTCTTCACAACAAATGAAAGGGTCTTGCTACATAACCAAAAAATGTTATTGTCTTTGGAAAAACCTATTGCATTATCAATTGCAGAGCAACTTAAGGGGCCACCAAGTTCAAATCCAGACAAAGAACGACTTCAATATAAGCTTCTATTATGTGTTCAACAAAAAGTAATGTTATGTTCAAATTTATGGGTGGAAATAGGCCTTGTTAATGGTGCACTTGGCGAAGTCAAAGCAATAGTCTACAATGATGCTGAAAATCCACCTTCACTTCCATTATTTGTTGTTGAATTCAACAATTACATTGGCCCCGCTTGGGACCAAAATAATCCAAAAAATGTCCCTATTTCCCCATTGAGTTGTGGTCGACGTCGTCAAATACCACTCAAAATGGCATGAACCTTAACAATACACAAATCACAAGGCCTAACACTTGAAAAGGAAACAATCAACCTCGATAATGTTGACCAGCAAGGCCTAACATTCACAGCTATTTCTAGAGTGCATGATCTTGCAAGTCTACGTATCAAACCAGCCTTCACATTTGAATGATATGCACGTATGCAACAAAGCCCATATGTAGCTCACCGAAAACAAGAGGAAGCACACTTATTAGAATTATCAAATTCAACCTGCTCAATAAACACTAATAGTTAAAACAACAGCAGGTTAGATACTTTTATTTTATCAGTTACATTTATTCACCTTACAACTTCATTTACAATAATTTCATACTTAGCTACAAAATCAAATATCATCTATTATCTCTAACCAAAAAATATGCAGTTGCTCTTCTAGTGTGCAGGTGTACAGAAAGACACTATTTCAACACAATCTTGAGGTAAGTCACTTGCCCAGGTTTGATTATTTTGAATTTGTACAACTAATTTGTTAGTTCAAACAATAATCAACAAACTCTTATTTACTTCCAGGTCATTACCCCCAAAAAAAAATATTTTAGTTTCTTCCCAATCTGTCTTACTCATTGTAGCAAGTTACCTTGTCCATTTGATTTAAATTGCACTTCATTATAAAAAACACTATTCAAAGAAGGTTGATTAGAAAATGGTGCATGCAAAGGAGGTGTTTTCTCTACCACCCTTTTCAACTTTGTCTTCTACCTCCTCTGGACTGTCATTCTCAATAATCAACCAACTACATTTCATGGACATTTCAAGTTATAAAGTATAATTTGAGTGGCAACTGCTTCCTTATTTAATTTTTCAACTGGGCTTTCCCAAGGGTCATGTTCAGATTTTTCAAACCCCATGATGGTGACAATTCTTCTTCTGCAATGATCCAACAAACAATGCAACTCAGTTATGTATATACAATCTTCCACAACTACAATTTTACTTATATGTCATCTTTATGGCAAGCATACATTTTCAGAACAAGGTTGCCGAGTTTACCATGTAAGGTTTTATTTTAACCATCGAAATATATTTTTCATGTCATACTTTTACAATGTCTATGAATGTGGCTCTTCTGCAAATGACAATTTAAGCATATTTCTTCATGTGGGTTGCAAATCAAAAGCTAAGAGATTTTTCTATTTGGGTATTTGTTTGAAGTTTGAAAATTTTGGGGGATTCAGATTCTAATTAGAGCTCATCAATTTACACCTTACCTAGGATGGTGATGTGGGTATTTAGGTATGGATCATTCTATAAGAGAATATGATTTTGAGTTTTAATCACTTGGCTGTAAAGTATAAACCATGAAAGTCCTTAGTTGTTTTCCTTGCAGGGAGTTGTTACCAAAGGTAAGTGCAAATTATATCAAGATATATGTATTCTGGTATGGATCATTCAGATATGGATCATTCTAAAAAAGAATATGATTTTGAGTTTTAATCACTTGGCTGTAAAGTATAAACCATCAAAGTCCTTGTTTGCCTTGCAGGAAGTTGTTACCAAAGGTAAGTGTAAATTATATCAAGATCTGTGTATTTTGTATGCCTTTTTCAATACCCTTTATTACTATTTATTTTAGTTCTGTGTATCACTTCTTAGTAGCTAAGTTTTTCCATCCATATGTTAGCATAGTATTTTCCAACATTTTAATCACTTCTCAGTAATAAAGTTCTTCCATCCATATATGATTACTATAATATACAATCTTTAAAATACTACATAGAATGAGAGAAATTCAATTATGTTTTTACCCACCCTACAACAACCATAAATTGGGATAATGATCTATGTTAGTCAATTTTTAATTTTGTTTAAATGATTTTCTTATTATTAAATTACTGCATATTTTATTTTCTTTAGAGGCCAACAATTCTGCAGTTTCACTAGTATTTCAAATGTTCTGACCTTGTTTTATTGGTTACCTCATTGGGGTACAACTTTTTTTGTTAGAGGAGGTCCTCAAAAGGAAAGATTGGTTGTAGAGTCAACCTATAACAAACCACAATTTTCATCAACTCAGTGTTTTTAGGCTTCGAGTTTAGCACTTGGTTCTGGTTTGGTCTTTCATCTCAGCAACATTAACAAGAGTTAAATATTAAATAGGATTACAAAAACCTATAAAAGTAGTGGACAAGAAGACAAGGAGTATGCAGCAGGCGAAGCCTGAATCTGTAGTAGCATAGTAGAAGTATTCCTATTTTCTTTTTGTGGCTGAGGTGAGATCTTGTCTGGATCTGTTATGCTCTATTTTTTTTAAAATCTTTATGTTGACATTTTTCCCTTTTCTTTTAGTAGTTTATGAGCAATACCTATAAACATACTAACATTCTACATTCATTTCTTGAAATATGTTCCCAAAAAAAAAATCATAGGAATTGTTTCAAATGTTATGATGTTTATAGGCAAAATAGCTATATGATTGTCCAACATAATTGGATGAATGGAAATGAATAATGTTGTAAACTTATTTTATTAAGTCTCTAAATATTATCTTCTTTTTTATTGTAGGAGGAAAACTCTGCAACCCCTTTGCTGACTGGAGTTCTATTCATGGTTTTTATTATCAAATTTCAACTACCACTATTGTCATACTATTGTTGCAGACTGTCCTAGCAAACAATGATATAGATGTTGTGGATATCATTACAGAATTGGAAATCACAAAATTATATTATGCAATAGCTCTGTACAAAAACGGAGATCCAATATCTTTCAAATAGTCATGTTACATTGTTGTATAGGTGCAGATGATAAGGGGGTTGTTGATGTTATTTTCATTTATGATACATGCATAAATATAAGTAGTCCTATTGAGCTGAAAATAGGCAACATTTGTTTTTAAAATTTAGAGTTCTACAATCTTGTATCTTATTTTATTTATTTTCTATTAAAGAAGATATAATTGTGAACAACACAATTTAGCAAGATAGTATCTTGCAAGAATCTATATATTATTTAAGTACTGGATAAAGATTTTCATTATTTTTAATATAAATGTATGAACTATTATTTTATTTTGTGAAAGTCAATTAGATAAAATATTGGTCTTTTTTTTTCATATATTTGTGTTTTACATGGGGTCAATTAGTATCTCATTTATCAAATGATGTTGTTTATCTAACAAATGTATCAATGTACAAGTGATAGCTTAAAATCAACTATGGATTCACTTACAAAGATCCAAACACGATTGAAATAAAACCTTTAAATCAACAAAATAATCAAGCACCATTACCAACATGTACATGTTATGTTTGCAATATGTAGTTATCGATTTTTTGTATACAAACACACTTCTTGTGTATTACTCATTGTCTAATAGAGCAACTTGATGAAGGTCAGTCCAAAATTGGTGAAAAAAGTTTCATAATTTATAACTAACTCTCACTAGTAATTAACTATTATATCAAGAGACATTACTATACTAACATTAAAAAAACTATAATAGTGTGAGTGTATTTACTAAAAACCCTTAAATTTGATGTTCATTTTTATAACAAATCAATAATTAGAAATTATATATAATATTTTAAAATATAAAATCATTTGATATTGTAATATAATGAACTATCAAGTCTCACAAATAATTAACTATTATATCAATAAACATTACTTTGCTAACATTAAAAAAATATTATAATAATATTAGTGTATTCACTAAAAACCCTTAAACTAAATATAATGATTATTTTTACATCAAATTAATATATAGATGAAAAAAGTTTCATAATTTTTAACTAACTCTCACTAGTAATTAACTACTATATCAAGAGACATTACTATACTAACATTAAAAAAAACTATAATACTATGAGTGTATTTACTAAAAACCCTTAAATTTGATGATCATTTTTATAACAAATCAATAATTAGAAATTATATATAATATTTTAAAATATAAAATCATTTGATATAGTAATATAATGAACTATCAAGTCTCACTAATAATTAACTTTTATATCAACAAACATTACTTTACTAACATTAAAAAAAGATTATAATAATATCAGTGTATTCACTAAAAAACCTTAAACTAAATATAATGATTATTTTTACATCAAATTAATATATAGATGAAAAAAGTTTCATAATTTTTAACTAACTCTCACTAGTAATTAACTACTATATCAAGAGACATTACTATACTAACATTAAAAAAAACTATAATACTGTGAGTGTATTTACTAAAAACCCTTAAATTTGATGTTCATTTTTATAACAAATCAATAATTAGAAATTATATATAATATTTTAAAATATAAAATCATTTGATATAGTAATATAATGAACTATCAAGTCTCACTAATAATTAACTATTATATCAACAAACATTACTTTACTAACATTAAAAAAATAATAATAATGTGACTGTATTCACTAAAAATCCTTACTCTAAATTTGATGATAATTTTATTTCTTGTTAAGTTTTCACATTATTATTGCATTTGTGTGTAAAAGCAAAAATTAATGTTCGTGGTAATTCAAAAATATTATATTATAAAAGTATATATTTGCTTACAAAATTCAGTTAAAAAATTTGAAGCATCTCCTATTCAATAAATTTCATTATCAAATTTATTTTATATCTTCATAATTACAAATTAAATGAAAATAAATATTTCGGATCAATTCATAGGATATTTTGAAAATTATAAAACATATTTTTAAAATTATTATGTTACTAAATATATTATTATAAAACTATATATTGGTTATTTATCTATATATTTGTCATTTTAAAAAAATCTTATTTATTTTCACCAATCTTTTCTTTAATTGACCTTCAGACCACTTCGGCGTACCCATTGCACATCAAGGTGCGATTGCTAGTAATATTACATTTAATTTTGATTTTAATATCAATTTTATTGATATTAGATTATATATATTTAAAAAATATTTAGATTGGGGGTGTAAAGATGGAAAAAAAAAGGTTAAGAGTAATATGAAATTCTATAGATATATTCTTTCTATAGATTAACCTATACTATATTAGTTATATAGTAATACAATGTTTCATTTATATTATACTATAGCCATACATTAGGTCCACCATACTATTAAAAAGAAACCATCTTAGTTGGCACCCACTAGTCATATTGCCTTAGCCTCAAGCAAAAAAGGAACTAGAAAACATCTAGAGTATTATACTTGCATCATCTAGAAAATATGGAGTTCAAGTGGCAAATTATGCAAGCCATCTCCACCTAGCATAAGTATCTATAGTCATCAAATTAGGGCTTAACATTGCATGACACATCCTCATTGCACCAAACAAGCTCCTTAATTTTGAGATCATCAAGAAACTTGATATGGATGGAATTGCCCAAAGTCCTTAAGTATCAAAGTAATAAACCTCAATTTCAGATTATTGTATGAAAATTCCAAATCAAGAAATCTAATTAAATGTCAATCTATTGCTTAATTTCCTCAACGTCCTTATGTAGCATAAAGGAACTAGTTGGCATATTTAATGGAGAAGTTCTTCTAAGAGGCTATGATATCAATGATACTTCTTCACTCAATTGTTTTTCTAAAATCTAACATCATTTCAGTTATCCCCTCCCTAATCTCTACAATGTCCTTACAACCAATCGCCTTCGTCATTCCCCACTATTTTAGGAAACAATTATCTAGACCTTTAGTGTTTATTTAAAATAAATATTGTATAAATAAAATAAGCCATGAGCAAATAAATAAATTCCCTTTAGTAAATTAAAATAGTTCTTCAAGTAATATAAATTAAATTAAAAATATTCTTAAATAATTCTAAAGCAAAATAAAATTCTAGAATTGGTGTTGTTCCTATGAAGATTCAAACTTCTACTAGATCTTGAACCTTTGTTGGATTATTCTTCTTATGAGTTTGCAATTGTAGAGTAGTTTTTTCCTTGGATCAAACTCTTATTGTGCTACTAAACTCATAGGTCTTGTGTGCCTTCATTTTGGTGTTGAACTCGAATGTTTGAATTCTTAGCATTAATTCTAGTGGAAGAGGTCCCCCTTTTGACCTTCACTAGTGAAAAGCTAGGCTCAATAATCTCAATAATCTCAATTGAATTGGCGCTAGAGATGTCCCAACCGGTGGCGACTAGACTGAGTTTTTTTGTGGCGAAGTGGAGTTTGGTAATTACATGGGTTGGCAGTGGTGAAGTTGGTGTCCTCGATACGCGAAAGCTGAACCATAAGTGTTTGCTCGCGGGAATGTTTAATCATTCTGTCATTGTTGTACGATGGGGGCAGATGAAGTAAATGTGGGCGGATGAAGTAAATGCAATATTGAATGTTGCAATGTCAGAAAGTATACTTTGTTTAAGTTGTATTGTCAAAACAACCATTGTGGTGTTGGTTTCATAGCAGACTATTTCCTTGGTCAGTTTCATAGTAGATTGGAGGATTTTGAAACTGTTGTTCTCTGCAATCTGTAAGTCATTTTACATGGGTGTTTTGCATAGATGATTTATTGATTATTTATGTTAAAATTGTTGTTCTTTGGAATCTGTAAGCCGTTTTACATAGGTGTTCCAGTGTGGGAAAGTAAAGCTTGGAATGTGCAATAAAATATATTGATTAAGTTGCATTGTCGAAAGAGCCATTGTGGTGTTGGTTTGATAGTAGACTATTCTAAAAATCGTTAGCTTCGGTTTTGTGGTTCGTTTGATAGGAGACTATTGTAAAAATTGATGGCTTCGGCTTTGTTTTATAGGAGATTGGAGGATTTTAAAACTGTTGTTCTGTGCAATCTGTAAGTTGTTTTACATAGGTGTTTTGCATAAATGATTTATTTATTGTTTATGTTAAAACTGTTGTTGTCTGGAATCTGTAAGTCATTTTACATGCGTGTTTGGCATTATGGTTTTGTACACTTAAATCTTCTTTCTCTTTGTCAAAAAATATGGTTAGGGTTAGTAATTTTTTCGTCCCTCGTTTATTGTTTATTGTTTTTGATAAAGGAAAAACCAGGTTTTACAGGGACCAAAAACAATAGAGTTTACAGAAAATAGGAATAAGCATTAAAGTCACAATAGACAAAAATGTTGCATCAAAATAAAGCCCAAGAAACACAGCAGCCACCAACCCAAGACCAGCAAGGGCCACCAAAAAAACCCAAACAAAAAAACCAGCAAGAAACCCCCAGCTAACCTAAGAACTTAAGAGCTTCAGCAACCTCAACTTCAAGATTGTGCATTTCTTGAGTGCCCTTCTTCAGGACCTGAACCATCTGGGGCGTAGGATTCTTCCTCTTCTTATTGGCTCTCGTCCACTTGGAAATACCAGCATCCTCAATACTATTCTTATCCTTATCTGCAACCAGATCCACAACCAAAGAGCCTTGCAGAGAGTTCTCCAGTTTCTTAGACATTGCACTAATGATGATGGCATTATGTTTCACCATTCTATGATTATGCTCCTTAATAGTTTTCATAGTATTTTTCATTTTACATATTTCATCTTCTAGACAGTTGAATTTTCCTTCATTATCCTCGACCTTTGTTCTCATTCTATCCTCCTTCCTCCCGCACTCTGCAGTAATAAGGGAGCTAACTTTACCTTCCAAATCCTCTAGCTTGCCATTGAGGGCTCTATTTTTGAGATTAAGATCTTTAATTTCATGGAAGTCCCATTTCATTATTTTGAAGTAATCCACAAAACCATTCTTGGCAATAGCCAGGATATCCCTAGGAAACTCACAGTCTGGTTGAAAATAATGGTCCTCAGGGTTTAGGTCTCTGAGAAAATTTGGCCTATTTTCTCTATCCAAAGCAGGGAAGGACAAGTAAGAGTTTTGGCTAGCATTAGGGGCCTTCAAAAATTCCTCCTGGGAATCCTCAAATTAAGAGACCAGTTTATTAGTAGGGGACTCTTTTTGGGTGGGCTTGACACTCTGACCAAAGCAGCTGGGGTTTTTAGCTTTCATAACATAGCAGATGGGGTTTTTGACAACAGTACGATTTTTGGGCAGGGGATTACCCTACTGGGTTTTCTTACCAGAATTAGGGGCCAGGGGACTTTCAACATTCCACTCAGGGTCAAGCTCCTTACCATCATTTGAAACACTATCCTCAATATCTTCATCATCTAAGGGCGAAGCCAGGATAGGGTTGGATAAGGCTAACTTATTTTGAAAGTGTTCATAAATGAATAATAAGGTAAAGAAACCCTTACCTTGTGATGGAAATGGTTGAGCAAGGCAAAGTGGTAGCCATAAACCCTGGTGAATCTACCATCCAAAGTAATGTATTACATCATGATTATGAGCACCTTCCTCCATAGCAATTTAGTCGTATCTGCTTCAAAGTAGTTATTGGAGACTTTTATTAGCTTGGTCTTTTCTTTGTCTTTCCTAGGGAATTTGATAACTGCTTCATCAAAGAATCTTTTGTCACAAAAGAATTTCATTCCCTCAGTAGACATGCTAGTCACCTCTCCAATGAGGTTCTCATCCACCTTGACCTGCCTACCAAACATAAATATTTCCCCATTCTTCCAATTTTTCTCAAAGTACTTGGTAGCCTTCAAATCAGGCCCACGAAGCTTCTCAATGAATGGGAGCAGCCCACCATGTTCAATTTTTTCCTAGACCTTCAGATTCCTCTTATGCATTTCGTAGATTTTAAACTCCACCCTTTTCTTGTCTCCTCCTATTGTCACAAACACGTCACTACCAGAGCAAAAATTCTGAAATGAAATGTCACAGCCAAACCAAAGAACCCACAAAACGTGTCACCTCTTACTACCAGTTAAGAAATTAAAAGTGGCCCCATCAAATCTAATGATGTTGAAGTACTTGGCCCTACTCACTTTCATCATCGAAATAAATTGTTGCTTTCCCATGCATGATATCATAATTAATTAAAGCCTTGATGTTGGCACCAAGATCACTGAGGTTCTACCACATGACTAGCTCTGATTGTTTAACCCCTTCATTAACAAAGAAATCAGCCACGTTGTTGGCTTCCCTAAACGCATGAGTAATTTTAACTTTCTCAAAATTAGCGAGGGACTTAGCCTCTTCTATCCAACTGTTGACAAACCATGATGGAGGGGACTTCCCTAGGAGGCAATCAATAATGTTTTTAGAGTCTCCTTCAAGCCATAAGTATTTAATATTCTTGCTAATAGCCACGTTAATCACATGAAAGGCTCTAATAGCTTCAGCCACGTGATTAGTTTGAGATCCAATGGGAATAGCCACCGCCACTAAAAAATTACCATTAGAATCCTGAATCACACCTCCACTTCCAGCCAACCCCGGGTTTCCCTTAGTGACACTATTGAAATTAGCTTTAAACCATCCACGCGGAGGAAAACACTAGCACACCCCTGTCCGGTTTTTTTTGTAGGTTTAGAAGCCTTGGACACATCATTTTTAATCTTCCACTCCTTGGCTATCTTTAAATCATATAGAGTGCAAACCATGACCTCTTTTTTATTCTCTTGTTGAGGAATGATATTATAGTTTTCAACAATTAACCTAAAGGTTTTTTCAAATACATTATTCTTTGACATTTCCTTGTCTCTAAAGAGTCTATTATTATGTTCTTTCCACACACCCCATGCTATATAGGGGAAAGCGAAAACCCATAATATTTGAATAGAAGGATTCAAAGAGGGAACTTTCCATTGACAAAAAAAGTCTTCAATAGTATAAGGAAACACCCATGAAATAGTTTATTGTTTATTGTTATCTTTGTGCATCTTTGGCCTTTCTTTGGTCAAAAAATATGGTTAGGGTTAGTAATTTTATCGCCCTGCATTTGTTGTTTTGGTTATCTATGTACATCTTTGTCATTACATCCATTAAGATAGGACCAATTGCAGATTGGCATAGGATTGATTACATAAATATATTGCCTCATACCCATTCCAATAGGAGAAATTGTAGTTAAATCTTGTTTCTTTACTAAAAAAATATGGTTAGGGTTAGTGATTTTAGCACCCTCTGTTTCTTGTTTTAGTTATCTTTTTGCATCTTTGTCATTACACCCATTAAGATAGGACCAATCACAAACTAAGATAGGAGTGATTGCATATTTATATATATGTAGAGGGTTAGTATGAAAGCAGAAACATGTTGGAGATAAAATTAGTTTGGTGGGTGTTAAGTGTTATTCTTTGTAATATCTCTTTTATCTATTCAATTTATTTGTTTGAAGTTTCTAATGGGATTTTTTGTCAGCATCACCGTTAATAGGATTTTTCTTGTAATAGCTCTTTTACAATTTCTCTATTTTTCTAGAATATTTAGTGCAAGATAATGTAGCTTGAATTTTTGATTGGGTGTGTGGCATTATAGGATATTTTTACAACTTATTGCTACTCGTTGAACTACAATTGCTCCTATGGTAATGGCTGCAACACCAAAGATACACACAGATCACCACAGACAATAAACGAAAGATTCATAGAGATAAGTAAAAAAATAAACAAAGGGCGAAAAAATAATTGCTCCTATGTTAATCTACAATTTCTCTTGTATGAATATGTTTGGTGTGGGTTTTTGATCATCTGTGATGTATGTATGATTGTTAAGTGTTTTTCTAATAGTTGTTTTACAATTTTCCTATTTTCTCTATAATATTTAGTGGGAAATTATGTAGCTTGAATTTTGAATTTAGAAGCCAACTATTACATAGAATTTGTTGTTACACCTTGTCTAGATAGTGATAGAATTTAAGCTAAGCCAAAATATGCTGCAAACTCAAAAATATACATGCATTTGACTTGAACTAGGTTCTTTACTTTGAATACTCTTTGTAAGTAATTTCACATACATAGATGTCCATATCTAAACTTTTTGGGTGAAGGGGAGATTGCAAAATATCTATTAGGAAAATAGTTAACAATCATAGGAAAATGACAGATACTAGAAAACCAACATTAAATAGAACTACATTATTCCCCACTAAATATTATAGACAAAATAGGGAAATTGTAAAACAAATATGGGGAACTAAAAAAAAGAATATCATGAAAAATAGTTTGTTGTGGGGAAGTTGAAAAAGATGAGGAAGAAAGAATATAATGAAACATATTGATATTAGACACTACCATCCCACACAACTAGTAAGCTTCACCCCTTGCATAGACAAACCTGCGTAGTTTGTTCCAAGGAGCTTCAAGCAGATCAGGAAAAAAAGAATATCATGAAACATATTGATACAAGATTTGAGCTATGTTATTTGTTAATAAATATTGAAGACAAATAGAGAAATTGTATAGGAGGTGAACATAATAACAATTATTTGCTACAAGTTTTTTTACATGGGTATTTTGCATAAATGATTTGTGTACAGTATTTAATGCCAAGTAATGTAGCTCGAATTTAAAATTAAGCCTACAGTGCTATATGCATTTTGCACATATTGTTGCATCATATAATTGTTGTCATAGCCTAAAGAAAATAGGTATCATGATAAAGAACTAGGTTTAAATAATTGTTTTGCCAGGCTGAAAAGATATGTGTATAAGTGTGGAGGGAAAACTAGTTTGGTGGATTTTAAGTGTTATTCTAATAGCTCTTTTATCTATTCAACTATATATTTTTAATTTGAGAAGAAAGGAATATCATGAAACATATTGGTATAAGAGAACAAGCGAAATAGGAAAAGAGTTATTAAGAAAACACTTAAGAATCATAGGAAAATGATAGATGTTCTAGAACCCACATTAAATAGAAGTTTAAAATTTGGAGAATAGAACAAGAATACTATGATAATGAACAATTTTTTATGGGGAATTGGATAAAATAATATGATGAAGAAGAGTTTGTTGTGGGGAAGTTGAAACATATGAGGAACAAAGAATATAATGAAACATATTGATATAAGACATTGTCAGCCCACGCAATTACCAAGCTCCACTCCTTACATAAACAGACCTGGGTAGTTTGTTTTAGGGAGATTCAAGTAGATCAGAAAAAAAAAGAATATCATGAAACATATTGATACAAGATTCGAGCTATGTTCTTTGTTAATAAATATTGAAGAGAAATAGAGAAATTGTATAAGAGGTGTTAGAATGACAATTATTTGCTACAAGTCATTTCACATGGGTATGTTGTATAAATGATTTCTCTATAATATTTAATGGCAAGCAATGTAGCTCAAACTTACAATTAATCCTATGGTGTTATACACATTTTTCAGAGATTTTTGCATCATATAATTGTTGTCATGGCCTAGAGAAAATTGGTATGGTGATAAAGAACTAGGTTTAAATAATATTTACTGGTAGACAATGTAGGTCAAATTTATGTCTATATATATGTATTGAATTCCCCATTTGATATTTTAAAAAACACATATAGGCAAAAATATATATTGATATATACAAACCAAGACCAATGTGTCTCGTTTGAGAATGCAGAAACAATTTATATATGCACATGTATATCTAAACGGTTGTGTATGCTATGTTTATTTGTATTTAGGTAGAATTTTATTTGAAAAGAGTTAAAAATAGCATATGTAAGTATTATTTAGCTTTTGAGAAAATTCCTACAATATAGTTGAAACATAGATTTTTAGGACCTACTATCTTTCTAACACTTCTAGGGTTTTTCACCTAAAAGGAGAAAGATGGGTCCAAAAATGCTTATGTTTACACTCAAAGATTAATGTGAAATGTGTTAGAATCCAAGATCAGACATGCAAACTAGAAAATACCTTCCACAAGAGAAAAACAGAAAAAGCAAGAGAAATTTGCATGAAGATGTGCAAATGAATTGTATTCAGGAATTAGGAAAATACAAGAGATGAATTGCTTTATAAAAGTAATGTATGCATAACCCTAAAAGGAAACCCTAGTGTGCACACTTAACAATTAATAAATAATTATTTATTAATCTGTCTAAGTTTAGCTTAAGTAACTAAAGTGATAAGTGACTTAATTAATTAACCAATATGATTAAATTAATTAAGTGAAATAACTTAAATTACTCTAACACCCCCTTAAGATGAACTTAGGAAGTAGCTAAAACACTAAAGAAAAGATGCATGAAAGCAAATATGGGTCCTAACAACAAGGCCTAATCAGGTACCCATGTACAAATGTAATGCAAACTAAATAAAACGGGGTAAAGGAGAAAACCACATGGGAACAAAACTCCTCCCCAAAATAGAATGCAAAAAAAACTAAGTGATGAAAGATGGAGGAATCCATAAGACCCCCCAAGGACACCATCCATCACAAAGATACATGAATGAAATCCCCCAGAAGAGAGGAATGAAGAGACCACATAGCCCCCCTAGAATGAAGTAGCTCCAAAAAAACTGAAGAAACTGCATCTCCTGAAAGAAGTGAGAGGGAAGAGGCCTGATGAATGCAATCTCTGAAGGTGAATCAGGTGTAGCCCAAGATGTCTCCACAGAAGTAGGTGTGACCTAAACCGATGAAGAAGCCAAATTAGGTGAAGACTGAAGAGAAACCTCCAAAGATGAATGATCAACTATGTCCTCCTACACTGAAATAGAAAAAACCACATTTGTAGCCATAGAAGTATCAACAGTTGCAACAATAGGTGGAGGAGAAGGAATGGAAGGCTCAAGAACTGGATCCGAAGTGAGAACACCAATGTTCAAGAAGCCAAATGTCTCCTCTGAAGAATGATTCACACTAGAAGTGTGATGAACAACTGTAGGAACATAAGCACCATCAATAGCAAAATATGCAAAGGAATACAACCGAGATGAGTGATCCACCACCCCAGTAGCAATAACTGCTCTACTCTCCAATTCTTTGATGATAACTGAATCAGGTGTGAACTCCATAGGTCTCCCATTGCCTCCATGTGTGATATGATAGATGGAAATAAGGTTGTTCATCAAATGAGAAACACATAAGATATCCTCAAAAGTGTTGTCCCAAAAACTAATAGACCCATTCCCTGTAACACTCATGTAAGTATTGTTTCTCATCAAAACAAGAGACATAGTACAAGGCTCAAAGGAAGTGAACATAGACTGTGAATATTCCATATGATGAGATGCTCCTAAATCTAGAAGTCATCTCCCTGATCCATGACCTAAAGAAGCACAAAGATAACATCCCTTCATCTCTGATGAAGTATGTAAACTAGTTGTGCTCCTGTCATGTTGCTCTGAAGAAGAAGAATGAGGGGAAGAAGATGATGCAGAAATCCTAGAAGGAAAATCAATCTGATGTTTCTAAAGAAGATGCTTCAACTCATCAATGTCCTTGTAACAACTATGTTTTGCATGTCCTTCCCTCTTGCAATATGCACAGGGACCCTTCTCCTTCCTAGATGATTTCCCCTTAGAAGAGGAGGATGAATATGAGGACTCCTTTTGCTACTCATGAGATTTGGAATCCTTTTGTTTCTATTTCTTTCCTTTTCCTATAGAATCCTTCTGATCTTTGGTCTCCTATGATGCAATAAGTGCCTGTGATGAAGATGGCTTCAAATTGCCCATGCTAGCCAACTTGGCCTACTCTTGAGTGAGAGAAGATGCAAAATCATCAAAAGAAGGCATAGTAAATCTAGTACCAAGTGCATCCATAGTGGCATAAAAGGTAGATACAAAAACTAAATAATCTGGTCCAAGCTTAGAAAGAATGGACAATATCAACTGGGAGTCCTCCTTCTGAACACCACACTGGGACAACTGCAATCTAAGAGACTTGAGTTTGGTGAAAAACTCCTAGATTTTATCAAAGTCCCTAGGATTTAATCCAATAAGCTCATTTTCTAACTGAAACCCTCTCATAGTATCCTACTTCCCAAATGAAGACTCCAAAGTAGTCCAAATCTCATTGGGTGTAGTGCAAAACTCAATATGAAAAATAAGGTTAGATGAAAGACACAAACATAAAGTACCAAAAGCTTCATCACACCTATTAAACCATTTTCTATTTTCAGTAGCACTTGTAGGTTCAATTTTTGTACCCATGGTTACCCTGTACAACCCTTTGTGCTTCAAATGAATCTCCATTTGTTTTTTCCAACCAAAATAGTTGAATGGAGTAAGGGGTGCAATTTTAAGTGTATCCATGAAAAAATACAATAGAATATACTCTTAAAGCAAAAAAAAATTCCTCTTGATCTAAAAAAAAATAGCCTGATTGCACATTTCCCGAAAAAAAAAACTCAAAAAGGAAAGGCTAAGATTTGAAAAAAAAATCAGATACTTGGTGAAAAAGCTAGAAAAATTAGGTCTGACATCTGAGAAGAGGATGGAACCAGCTTTCTAACGCCTATTTTTTTCCCAAAACATAGTCCAGACGCAAAAGTTATACCTCTTGGAGTGAAAACAACAAATTTAGAATTCAAAGGATGAAAAAGGAATCAAAAAATCAAAACTAGAAAATCACACCTACACCATTGGATAGAGCGTTGAACCAGCTTTCTGATGATATCTCATTTTTGAAAAAAGGACTTCTTTTGCAAAAGTTATGAGAAAACAAAAAAAAGGCTTGTAAAAGACACTTTTAACGCTAAATAAGTGCAAAACTTCAGCTCTCAGGCACTGGCCCTCAGTCATGCATATGACTGTCCGCTACAAGGGCTAGAAGAAAATTCGTCGGTGGTGAAGCACGACCCCTAGTCATGGATGTGACCCTAGCGGGGGCTGAGTCTAGCAAGGGGCTAGCTTGTGGGCTCTCAGACCCTGATGTGACCGGAGCTCTAGGGAAAGCTCATAGGGGCTGGAGGGAGCGACAACTAGGTTGTGCGCCGGTGGCAGGAGTGGTGGCTGGTGGCCGCTGGGTGGTGGGCGGGCGTGTTGGCCTTTATAACTGGTAGCGCAAAAAATTTCAAAAAAAACTTTGATGTATTTGTTTTGTTTTGTTTTTTTTTATTTTTCACCTCGAACTGTGTGCCCTAGGGTCGTATAGCCTAGGGAAATTTTTTTTCCTTTTCGGATGACTGTGTCCAAAATCGACAAAATTTATATGAAAATAGGGGTTTTTGGGTGTTGCGGACTCAATGGTGAGGTCCATTTTGTCCAAAAATACCCAGAAAAAAGGCTACCCCCAAATCCACAAAAAATAAGCTTGTAAAGAAACCCTTGCACAGAAAAAATCATTGTGAGGAAATATCTTCAAAAAACAAACAAGCAGCTACAGGTCTAGAGCTTTGATACCATGAAGAAGTTGAGAAACCAAACATTACAAACCCCAAGAATCACCTGTATGTAATAACCTATCACGTGCAAAAGATATTCAAAACCAAAGAAGATGTTCTACAAGCCTCAAGCAAAAATGCATAGAGAATCTGATAATTACAATGAGATCAATCCTTATGAAGGAGATCAAGAAACCCTAAAAGGAAACCTTAGTGTGCACACTTAATAATTAATTATTAATGTACCTAATTTGAGCTTAAGTAACTAAAGTGATAAGTGACTTAATTAATTAACCAATATGATTAAATTAATTAAGTGAAATAATATATTACTCTAACATGAATAAATGATGCCCCCCATAAGAGGGAATGATATGATGAAAGAATATAGAAGCTATGTGTATCTCGATGCCGATGCCAAACTATGACTAAAACTGATCCATAGGAGCAAGTACCATGAAGATTCTAGAACATTAACCATAAAATGAATGGCCCTCAAACTAAGATGTGACCCGATGTGAATCTGATGTAATTTAGGATCATTAACCATAGGCTCTCAATCTGAGATGTGAACCGATGCAAACCAAAATTTGTCAAGCTATGAGCAAGATGAGGCCAAAAGAAACTACATAATCCGGATACAACTCATAAGAGTTGTCATCAATATGAAGATGAGATCAAAGTGCATACAATGCAACTACACTCTAATCAAATTATTATGCAAGAAAACCCCTTGATGAAACTTTATATAAGTTCATTTATTACAATAACCCATGATTGTAAAAGGAGAGAATGCAAAATATACATAAATTAAAGAGAAAATGAAAACCTAGTGCATGAAAACAAAAACAAGTGCATGCACAAACCAATGTTCACACTTGCCTCCATGATGAAACATAACCTCAAATTTGTGTAGATGACAAAATTTTAAAAAATGGCCAACATGAATGTGAAGTGCTTGAAACTAGCTTTTTGTTGATATCTCGTTTGCCAAAAATGGACACTGTGGCCAAAAGTTATGAATTTTTCAAAAAAGATGAATTTAGCTTAGAGGAAATGGGTTTTCTAGCAAAAAAGTTTACTTCCAATTTGATTTCTGCAAAATTCGCTCATTGTTTCTAGAGAATAACAAAAACCCATAAATTTATGGATGCTAAGAACAAAACCCAAAAATCGTTTTTTGATCCAATAAACAAAAGATAAAAAAATAATTTTTTTTAACCTTCAGCTAGTAGAAAAAATGACGCATGCCGCTTTTTGTACAATAATTTTCTCCAGATCTATGGAAGAAATGCAAAATCTAAAAAATACCCAGTTGAAATTTCAACCCTAGGTACAAAACCTAGAAATCATTTTCCCTACAACTGAGTGGAAGCTGGATTTCTAAATAAAAAATAAAAAAAATGAAAAATGACTCTGGTTTGCATGTCTAATCTTCGTTTCTAACAAAATGGAAACTAAAGGAATACAAGAAACTAATAATATTGATTGATTAATGAATGGAAACTAAAGGAATACAACTTGTTTGAAAACACATTGTGTAATACAAAATCACCTACAAATGAATGGAAGAATGCAACAGAAATAACTCAGATTGGAAGTGTACACTTGGAACCTTGATGAGGACTGGAAATTACTTTTAAAATGTTGTTGATGATGTTTTTCAGGCCTGGAAGGACTCATTCGCCATACTAGGCGAATCGGTCCCAGTTCTAGTAAACTAAGCCAGAATTTGTTTCTGTCAAAAGGGTGTTAGAAAATGCAGAAAATATAAAACTAACCTAGAAAGGGGACTCATTCACCACCCATGGCAAATGAGTCCACTTTTGAATTTATGAATATTCAAGAGTGGCTTCCAGAGTTTCCGATCTGCACTTTGACATGTTCTACAGTTGTCTGCTTCTGATACTCTAATTCACGGGTCTGAAAATGAGATTTTGTTGATTCTTTGACTTGTTCAATGAAGAGAGGACTTTAACAACCTTGAAACTTTATCTTCAATGATTTTCCAAGCTTCCAAAGGACCTAAATCTACGTAAACACAAGGAAAGAAGAATAAATGTTGATTGTTAAGGCATGTGGGTTTTCCTTGGTCAAATCATGTTTAGGTAATTAAACCAAAATGATAAAAGAGTAGAATGAAACATGCAACAATGGAATAGATTACCTTGCCATGATGATAGATCTTGAAAGTCTGCAACAAAATATGAATAATTTTCCCTTGGATGTCTTAGGAAGCTAAATTGATGACTTGCAATGCGAAATCCCTAACTTTCTTGACTTGATAAGTTAATGGATGAATGGATGATTGGGAGATGAGGGGATTATGGGAGAGATATGAAATGAGGAGAAAAATACTTATTTATAAAACCTTGTGCCTTAGTTAACCATTCATACCTCATCATAGGCCAACATCAAGTGTTTTTGAATAAAAACTTGAAAGGAAATTTTAAAAAAAATGAATTTGGAGCCAAGGGGGACTCATTCGCCACCTATGGCGAATGGGTCCCACCTATGACCTGAAAAATGGGTGTCAGGAATTAATTTGTATTTAATGTTGTTTATCGGGCTAACATTCAAAAATACACTTAATTAAGGCATATGAGGGCATAAATGGGCCAAATAAAGCATGTGAAAGGGATAAATAGTGATGTGCCTAGAAAAGCGTGAAATCTTGTTACAAGACTTTACAACACTTCAAAATAGGACTTTTTTAGTGATGAAAGGGTGAATTTTAGGTGAATTATAATAAATAGAGTCTAGAAGAATGTAGAAATGTCTTACAACATTTCACAACATCTTCACAAGACATCATTAAAAGCATTTTATTTAGTTTGCAAAGGTCCAAGACCTAGTGTGGATGCATAAAATTCCTCACAACACTAGATTAACGTCTCATTAAGTCCAATTAATCATGAATTAATCCCATGTCAAACAAAGGGTCATTTTTCTATGACACATTTATTCCCCACTTTAGTGAGAGGATGAACTTGCTTAAAAATCACACTAAAGTAGACATTCAAGAGAGATCCTCATGTATAGATGTAGATGAAAAAGAATGGAAAAGATGAAAGGAGTTGGCCAAGCCCCCAGAATCGAAGATCCCAAGTCAAGCCCCTAAGATACAAAATCATGCAATAGCAAGAAGAAGATAAGAAAAGCAAGGTGGAAAAGATGTACTCACTCTGGGGCCATAGAACTTCTCATCATCTACGGGGTAAGAAGGCCATGACATACTCACTTTTGGGCCACAAAACTTCTTATTGTCCATGAGGTGAGAAAACCCAAAAAAAGGGTATGTGCAGGATCATCATGCAAAAAACAGGCCCTTAAGTGGCAAAAAAATCAGAAAAATCAGTGTTAGGCAACTTGACGTAAATATTTGAATAAGTTATCTATATTATTTCAAAAATATGTAAGAATAGAATTTGTAGAAAATTGAATGTAGTTTCTAAAATACTAGGTTTTATTTAAAAATAAATAAAATCTATTTGGTGAAAATTTGAAATTTCAATGCGGTAGTACTTAAATTTGGAAAAAATAAGAAGTAGGTGTCTCTAACCACCTAACCATAATAAAATGATAATATTTTTTTGTAAGATTTTATCTATAAGTAGAGGACTCATGTTCAGATGTGATGCATATTTTTTGTAATTTTTTCCAAATAAATAATTAATTATTAATTTTTATTACAACTTTTAGAAATATAAAAAATCTGTGACCACCTTAACTTGGTCAAAAATTCATGAAATTTAGTTTTTTATTTTTTAATCCTATAGTATGTGAAGCATAGAATGTGGCATGTTTGGATTCAAAAATATGATACCATTTGAAAGTTATAGATGTTTTAAGCCTATCGATCAGGACTTTAGTCATAATTCTAATAGAAAATGAATAATAATTATTTATTAAATTAAAATTAAATCATAATTTATATTTTTGGAAAGCTGAGAATCTCCTCTAAAAACCCTTTTCGTTTCATTAATTTTGGGTGAAAATAAAGTCGTTAGCCACATACCCCCATAATATTGCCACTTTTTGGCACACCATGATCCTGCACATACCCAAAAGGTAAGATACATATGTTAGTTGGTATGCACTCACAAACACAAAAGTGGCTATGGGGAAAATTCATGCCACTAGATGGGCTTCCCGGTCGACCATACCAAAATTATAACTCTTGATAACTTTAATAAGGTGCCACAAAGGAAAAATGATTTTGATACTTATAAACATTGTTAATGAAAAATAATGTAAGGATTGTTCAAATTTACTTTGTTTGTGCAAGGTCTCATCTTAGGTAACATCATGCTCAATGTCTGCAAGAGACGATAAGTGCAAAAAATCTCATCTTGGGAAACATTGCACCTAATGCTTCTAAGAGAGGGAATCACAAGAAAAAGAAAATAACACAATGAAATGTGAGTGGTGATGTATGCCCCCACTTTAAAGCAGTTGTGAGCACCTGTACTGTGAGCAATTTCTTTAAAGTAGAAGAGAAAGAGGAAGACATGAGAGCTTACTCAGAAAGCCCTATTCCAAGTCATATGTTTCCAATAAGCTACATCATGAAATGGGGGAAGTATGTCATATGTGAGCCAACTTAAGGTATGTCATCCACATCCCAAGCTTGCTCTTATGTATTCATGAAAAGTTAATGACTAGCCAAAGGAGGAAACCACAAGTGACATATGAGGAGAAGGCTATTGAACCCCTTGCCCCCACTTAGTACAGAACAAATGTGAGGCAAAATGATTGATGAGATACATGCAAGAGTGAAAATCAATAGCAATAAGAGGAATTAGATGCCCCCACATAGGGAAGCATACCAAACTCCTATTTTTTTTGGATTTTACGACTCAAAGTAGTACATTCATTGGTAGAGTGACCATGAACTCTATGATATGCACAAAATGAAGTCTTGGAATAGCATTTCTTTCAAGTTCTTAGAGGGAGGATGATTAAGTTATTGTGGATAAGTCTTGACAAGATACCTCCTTGATCAAGAGGAGAAGGTGGTTGTGTGATTGGGGTCAAAGATACATCTTCCTTAGATGCCATACCTACGCAAGACTCTATAGATTGTGAGATTTTGTCTTCTTCACTATAGGAATATACAAAATCTAACGAATTTAAATCATGAGCATTTTGTGAGATGACAATTTGAATGTTGTGGGAAGGATGATGTGAAAGGCCATTTATTGTGAAGGAGGAGTTAGGGGTGTGTTGTGTAAGATTGAATGAAGGTGGGTAAAGGATGAGAGGGTTATGAAGATGTCCTACAGGATATGTATGTGGTCCATTGATCAAAGGGGATTGAATGAACACTTGTGCATTCATATCCTCAGCAGGTTTGTTTTGATGTATCTCTAAGTGCAGGAAATCAAGAACCACTTGTTTGCCACATTCTAATGCCATGATATTCTCCCTAGGAGAACAAAAAGCCACATGTTCTTGACAAGTAAGGCTAGGTTCTTCCAAAAGGACTTCATTGCCAATAGGGGAATGATGAATGTCCATAGGATCATTCTCTTTTTCCATGTTATCTACCATACAAGGAGAGCTTGTAACATGTTCATCCAAGTTTGAGGTTTGTAAAGTAGCTTCATCACAAGTGGAGGAGGTATCAAGAGAAGAACCACTATGGTTTGCAAATAGATTTTCACATAGGATAGGGACATTAGGGAGGAGAGGATCAAGGTTGTCATGATTCTTAATAGGCGTGTCTTCTAACACTAACCTATCTTCATTACATCAAGGGATATTAGGAGTTGAAAAAGTGTGATTTTCATGACCATGGAGATTTGGTAAGGTGATGTTGAGGAATGTGTCTATGATCTCATGCTCTTGTTGTGCAAGGTCATCCAAAGGGGAATAAGGAGATGGAAAATCAAGACTTTCAAGGCTTGTGACTTCTTGTACCAAAATACCTTCGTCACTAATAGGAGAGGTATCAGGAGAAGAACAAGTATGTGTGTTATGATTGTCTACATTTCCATTCTCACCAATGGGTGATGTAAGATTAAGGATTGTATTAATGGATTGTTTCTTAAAGTCCCTATTATGGTAGTCAAAAGAAAACTCATAAAATGGGATAGTATGCTTATAAAATCCATTTTTAATCAAAACAAGAGCATATCTTTTGAAAGAAAACATGCTAAAATGAAAGAAAGTACAATGCAATGCAATTTTCAGTTTTGAAGTGTTTGTTTACATAATGCAACAATCTGAAAATGATATGTTGTGATGGAAAAAGTGAAATTAAACAAGGCATGAAATGAGCTAATTGAAGTGAGATTTAACAAAATGCATGCTACAAAAATGCAACTGACTGATATATACAAGTTAAGACACCAAACAAAAGCCTAAAAACAAATTTCTGAGTTATGTAAAATGTTGTTTTAGGGGTCATAAGGGACTAATTCGCCCAAGGTGGCAAATGAGTCACAATATGGAAATTTTCTAGAATTTTCATAAATTTGTGACTGATTTTTATGAATTCTAAGTGCTATCATGCAGACCTGAGTAAAAATGCAGAATTTCAGAACTTTTCAATGATTAAAGATGCAAAAAGGCAACCTATTATGCACTTTTACACATGCAAAAATGAAACCCTAGAATGCAAGCTAACTAATGCAATGCAAGCAACTCTAGAGTGATTAATGAATTCCAAATTTAGAAAAGAGGGGATTCAAATAGCAAGTTCACAAAAATAAAACATAAATTTTTAGGACCTACTTTCTTTCTAACACTTCTAGGGTTTTTCACCTAAAAGGAGAAATATGGGTCAAAAAATGCTAATGTTTACACTCAAAGATTAATGTGAAATGGATTGAAAAATGATACAAAATGCCTAGATGTAATGTTTAAATGCAAGAAACTAATAAGATTGATTGATTAATGAATGGAAACTAAAGGAATACAACTTGTTTGAAAACACATTGTGTAATACAAAATCACCTCCAAATGAATGGAAGAATGCAATAGAAATAACTCAGATTGAAAGTGTGCACTTGGAACCTTGATGAGGACTAGAAATTACTTTTGAAAATTTTATGATGTTTTTCAAGCCTGGAGGGACTCATTCGCCATACTAGGTGAATTAGTCATAGTTCTGGTAAATTGAGCCAGAATCTATTTCTGTCAAAAGGGTGTCAGAAAATGTAGAAAACATAAAAATGACCTAGAAATGGGACTCATTAGCCACCCATGTAAAATGAGTCCAATTTTGAATTTATAAATATTCAAGAGTGGCTTCCATAGTTTCCGATCTGCACTTTGATGTTCTACAAGTGTCTGCTTCTGAAACTCTAATTCACGAATCTGAAAATGAGATTTTGTTGATTCTTTGACTTGTAGAATGAAGAGAGGACATTAAAAACTTTGCAAATTTATCTTCAATTATTTTCCAATCTTCCAAAGGACCTAAATTTGCATACACACAAGGAAAGAAGAAGAAATATTGATTGTTAAGGCATGGGGGTTTGCCTTGGTCAAACCCCGTTTAGGTAATTAAACCAAAATGATGAAAGAATAGAATGAAACATGCAACAATGGAATAGATTACCTTTCCATGATCATAGATCTTGAAAGTATGCAACAAAACATGAAGAATGTGCCCTTGGATGTCTAAGGAAGCTAAATTGATGACTTGTAATGTGAAAACCCTAACTTGCTTGACTTGATAAGTTATTAGATGAATAGATGATTAGCAGATGAGGGGATTATGGGAGAGATATGAAATGAGGAGAAAAACACTTATTTATACAACCTTGTGCCTTATTTAACTATTCATACCTCATCACAGGCTGACATCAAGTGTTTTTGAATAAAAACCTGAAAGGAAATTTAAAAAAAAAATTGAATTTGGAGCCAAGGGGGACTCATTCACCACCCATGGCGAATGGGTCTCCACCTAGGACCTGAAAATGGGTGTTGGGAATTAAGTTGTATTGAATGTTGTTTATTGGGCTAACATTCAAAAATACACTTAATTAAGGCATATGATGGCATAAAGGGGCCAAATAAAGCATGAGAAAGGGATAAATAGTGATGTTGTGCCTAGAAAAGCATGAAATCTTGTTACAAGACTTTACAACACTTCAAAATAGGACTTGTTTAGTGATGAAAAGGTGGATTTTAGGTGAATTACAATAAATAGAGTCTCGAAGAATGTAGAAATGTCTTACAACACCTCACAACATCTTCACAAGACATCATTAAAAACATTTTATTTAGTTTGCAAAGGTCCAAGACCTAGTGTGGATGCATAAAATGCCTCACAACACTACATTAAGGCCTCATTAAGTCTAATTAATCATGAATTAATCCCATTTCAAGAAAAGGGTCCATTTTTCTATGGCACAAAAACCATAGCATTAAATGATATAGCATTGAGATGTTAATAACCGAGCATTTAATGGTGTAGTATGTGTAAGATATTCATAAGAAACTTGTAAAATTGATTCCACCTTCGTAGTGGATGCCCCTATTCAAACTAAATGCATTAAAAAAGAACCAAAAATAGTGTATCTTGCATTGGCTTGTTGTTGCCATCTTGATTGCCATTGTCCAAGCAACACATGAAATCATTTCCCATTGCACTTTAGTGCCCGAAGGTGGCCAGGAGTCCCCATGTGGTGTACATATTTTAATAAGCTTTGGAGTTAAAAACATGTTGTTGGTTTGCAAAGCTTTAGTACTTTGTTTTCCCTTCGCTTTGCACGCCATGCAGATACCACATGGAGCCGATACTATGCATCTTCTGCAGTGTAACCATTAACATAGGAGCAATCACAGATTAATAAATCCTCCCTTGAAATTTATGAAGATAGAAAACATCCAACTGGATTTTCCCTCAATTGACTGGCTGAGAAGGCTAGGAATTAAAACCTTATGTTTGATGGAAAATTCAATCTTGATGTTTGTTCTCTTCATAAATTTCAAGAGCAGGAGTTACATAGTGAGGAAAAAGTATGGTATACACATCTATTTAGATATAGCAGTGTGTATAAAAATAGGTGTATACGTGTGTACATATGGATATATATATTTGGTTATATGTGTGTTTTTAAATGTGGAGACAAAAGGGAGATTCAATGCATATATGTATATCTAGCCTTATTGTTGTATAGCCTATTATTTTGTTAAGAAAGGGTGAAAGGACCAGCTAGCAACATACACAAATATTTGCATATAGCTATATATAGAAATATAGTAAACTAATAAAAAACTGCATGGATACATATATAAGCAACCTCAAAGATAAACAGATACATATAGTGGTATATCGATATGCATTTATAATTTTTATTCTTGTTGATGTATCCCCTAGTGTTTTGGTAGTATTAAAAGTGCATTTCTATTCTTGTTCATGTATCCCATGTTGTTTGTTAAGTTTTAAAAGTGGAATGTTTATAGCTCGATATTTCTAATTTATCTACCAATTGCCTTTGGGATGTTGCAATACATTAATATTTTATTTTTATTGTGAAATAGAGCTGTCAATTAGTCAACTCAAATTGTAACATTTTTTTTTCTGAAAAAAGTTCCTAGAACTATGTCTATGGAATCGAGTTTTGTGGATGGATCTCTAGAGCCCACGAATATTGATTTGTTTAGATCTACCACAGTTCCTATTGTGGATTCTGGCTCTGAGGGCATGAACCACTGGCCTTCAGATCTTGATTACATAAGTATAAATTTCCTTTTTGTGATACTTGTTGCAAATTGGGTGTAATTGTTTTCATTTTTCTTCGCTTTAAGGTGTATACACACATGGGTGGACCTGAAAAAGCATATAGATGTGTAGGCAGATAAGGATTGATATTTTCCAACATATCCAAACATCATCATCATGTATATGTATATGTATATGTATATATATCTGTACATATGTATAGGTATATGTATATGTATATATATATACATATACATATACATATACATATGTATATGCGTATATGTATATGTGTATTTATATGTATGTATATATGTATATGTATGTATATGTATATGTATATGTATATGTATATGTATATGTATATGTATATGTATATGTATATGTATATGTATATGTGTATGTATATGTATATGTATACGTATATGTATATGTACATGTCCCAGTTGGGAGCGACTTGACCTGGCTTTTTTATGGCGACATGGAGCTTCATGATTACATCGGTTGGCGGTGGTGGAGTTGGTGTCCTTGATATGCGAAAGGTTAATGGTGAATGTTTTCCCATGTGAGGGTTAATTATGCATCCTATCTTTATTGTATTCATATATGTATATGTATATGTATATGTATATGTATATGCATACATGTATAAGTATATGTATATGTATGTGTATGCATATGCATATGCATATGTATATGTACATGTATATGTATGTATATGTATATGCAGAAGATAAATGGTAAGTGTTTGCTCATACAAGTGTTAATGCATCCTGTCACTATTGTGCGGTGTTGGCAGTTGAAGTAAATGCAATATTGAATGTTCTAGTGTGGGAAATTATACTTTGATTAAGTTGTATTGTTGAAAGAGTAGAGTATGATAGATTACATATGAAGGCAACAGATTACCCTGTACTTTGTTATTGTGTGATGTGTGATGGAATTCCATGAAATTTTGTGTGGGCATTCCATAATGTCCTTTTTCATTGTATTATTTTAAACAAGGAATATAACAATAGTGAAATAGTGCAAATGATTGACACAAAAACTATAAAATCCTTTTTTATATATTTTTATATATCGCAATGTTCAAACTAAGTTATTTGTTTTGTGATCATCCATACATATACATTTATATACACATGGATACACATATATATTTTGTTACATGTTTATGTGTAATTACTACTTTAAATATATTTATGGTTATACATGTATATTGATATATGCTAATATGGTTGAGCTTGTATGTATACTCCTAGGCTATGCGAGTACATTCAAGTTCCATGGCCCAATCACTTGCTGAATTTAGAAAGGGTAAAAAACAACAATGAAACCATTTATACTATAGCCAACATAAAGAGGAAATTTGTGCGAAGAGCCCTACAAAATACATGGAGCAAAGGTTAGTTGCACCGTGCACAACTGTAGCTCTACTTGTACCATCAAAAAATGGACCCTTCCCATTTTCATGGTCTTCTAGGTCTTGTTTCATAGTGTTGGAGCTATGTTGCTTTAATTTTATGATGTATCTTGGCTTGAACATGCTTATTTTGGTGATAAAAATCAAAGAATGACATCTAGTGAAAGTCTTGTGAAGTGTTGTAAGATATTTCTACATTCTTCTAGACTTTATTTAATACAGTTCACCTAAAAATCACCTTTTCATACATCAACAAGTCCTATATTGAAGTGTTGTAAAGTCTTGTAACTAGATTTCACACTTTTCTAGGAATTTTTCCCTATTTATACCCTTCTCATGCTTTATTTTGTCTCTTTGTGCCCACATATGCTTACATTAAGTGTATTTTTGGGTCCTATCCCGACAAACAACATTAAATAAAAAAAATTTCTTGACACTTGGTTTTGGGTCCCAGGTGGGACTTATTCACCAAGGGTGGCGAATGAGTCCCCCTTGGACCCAAATTCAAAATATTTTAAATTTCTTTCAGGATTTTACTAAAAATTCACTTCATGTAGGCCTATCATGAGGTATGAATGGATCTACTAAGGCACAAGATTTGTATAAATAGGAATTTTCACTTCATTTTACATCTCCTCATTCTTTTATTCAATATCCTAACATATTCAAGCAATCTTCAAGCACTCAAGCATTTTGCATCTTCAATTCAAGCACTTTCAAGCACTTTGGAGTAGCCATTGACATCACTTCAGATTTGCATATTCAAGGATGTGGTAAGTTTGTAATACTTTCATGTTATTCATTTATCATTTCCCTTGCATATCATTCATTTCTATTGGGTTCAATTACTAAAGTGGGGTTTGACCAAGGAAAACCCCTATTCTCTAACCCCCCCAACATTTTTTCCCTTTGCATGTGTCTTTTTAGCCTTTGTTTTGTAGATTTGATGGGTTTAAATGTGTTGAAAAGTGTATTTCAAGTCAACTAGGCTCTTCAAATCAATTCATCATCTATTCAAGCAATTTGAGTGACTTTCAGCCCGTTCTCTATAGAATTGACCCCGATAACCATACATTCAGTGATTTCCAGATCTAAAGCAACAATGTTGACCCTTGAATTTTTAGAAATATTGGGGAGGACTGATTCGCCACCGTTGGCGAATGAGTCTGTAATACCCCTCCATGTCGGTTGTTTTGGTCTTGTGTGTAAGTATATGTGCACGCTTCATTGATCACTATGTTATTTGATTGTGTGAAAAATATCAAATGTTAGTAGTCATGTCTAAATAATTAATTTAAATCATAAGTGAATCTGCGAGGTTATTTAAAATATAATTAGAAATTAGAATAATAATCCATTAAATTAAATCAAATGATTTAGATCAAATAATCAAATTAAAACTAATTTGTTAAAAGCACAAATGATATTATTAGATAAATTGATTTAATAATCATAATGAACAAAATAATCTGGAAAAGAAAATAATAAAAAGGAAGGCAATTGGAAAATGGAAAGTGAATAGTTTATTAATTAAATAAATCGTGATAAGATTTTTGGGAAGTGTAAAAGGCAAAAGAAGCTGGAAAGATACTTCACCTATCAAGCAATTGGAAGTCGAAAAGAACTGAACTGTAGAATATGAAAAATAAATAAAGTATATCTAGCTTTTGGGAGGAAAAAAAAGATACCCACGCCAGATCGATTCAATAGGAGGGCTTTGCAATAAAGAAAGTGCAGGACTTAGGCCAAGCAGTAGGGATAGAAGAGGAGAGAAATCCAGAAAGCTATCAGTACCATATGAAGTAGTAGCTACAAAAGTACCATCTTCTAGTCGAGGTATTTGTTTATGTATTTATTTTGTCTCATATCTAATCTATACTGCGAGTTGATGTCTCATTCGATCATTTTGGAGAAATTCTCCTTCGTTTCTTTCGTGTCGTATCTCTTTCTGCATCAAACCTCTCTTCTTGTTCTGTTGTTGCCTTATAGCCTTTGGAGTTGGAATTCACCTATCTTGCTTCAAATTTTGTAGAACGATTTTGTATCTACTATTGTTATGCACATGTTGCCATCCAACCCTAATATAATCCTTCTCTCAGATATTCCTTGTTAGCTGTTACAACCGCGCCTTGATCTTGCTCATATCATTCTAGCTACCCTTGGAAGTATACGCATTCACAAATGTATTGTGCATTGCAGATTCTTTGCCTTGTTTGATGACCAATGGTTGTATCCTCAATTTGAATTCTTATGAGGTTCGAAGAGTATTATAATCCTCCTTTAGACTCGCCGCACATGAAGTCTCCCCTAAATTTGCATCTTCACTCTGTTGCTGTATTTTCTTCCTCACTGTGTGCCTTGAGGACTAATTTTAACCCGGTTATTTGTATGTTACATTATTCTTATTGTTTTAGCATATATATATAGAGAATTTATATTACTCACTGCGTTGTGGTGAATACTGACATGAAGGAAAGTTAAAATTTTAAATAAACTCTCTCTGTTGTCACTGTTAACCAATCTCAGCCGCAACACTTGAACATGGTAGGGTGTTTAGATTTAAATAAACTCCCTAGTTTTGTTATCAAATCCCAAATGTTATCCGCAAGCCTGAAAATGGCTTCTCACGTTTTTGCAACCGTAACCATCTCAAACTTGGAGGAAGCTTGGTTCGCGTGTCTTCTCTGATGCCGTCAATGAGCTGATTGTTCAAGTGAAGAAATTGAGGACCAATGAGCAGATTATTTAATTCTCTTGGTCTGCGCAATGTTTCAAGCCTTTGCCAAATTACCTCTGTTTAGTCGAAGCTGAGAGAAAGTGATGTTATTGGATACAGTGTTTAGATGAGCTCCTTCGCATAGTCTGGTAGTCTAAATTTATATAATCACCCTGATACCGTTGGCAACCTATCACCACTGCAGCATTTATACTTGGGAGACTATACAGATTTAAATAACCTCCCTGAAACCATTGGCAACCCATCTTAGCTGCACATTCTAGATTTTCAAAGTTGTTGTAAATTAAATTAACTTTCTGATTCTTTGGCAGTTGTCACAGCCGCGCGCCTGAACATGTAGGAAGTTTAAAGTTTTAAATAGCGTGCTTGATTCTCCTGTTAGTCTATGGCAGCTGTAACATTTGGAATTTGATAAATAATGTAAGTAGACAGTGATATTTCCAAATTACAATCTTCTCTTTCTGATATACTCATCAACCTGTCACAGTTTATAAATGTGGGGCTAAAACTAGGTAATAGGGAAATAAAGTTATATTTCCTTTCAGATGTAGGTATGTGGATATAGGTAGATCAATGAGTCTCTCTCCTTTTCATTATATGAAGTTTTATCTTAGGTACGCCTATCTTTATGTTATGGTGTTTTAGTTAGGAATGATACCTCTTTTAGGATGGAATAAATGAGTTATAATTCAAATGATATAAATGGGGGGATCAGTGCTATCATCCACATCTTTTGACCTCTGACTAAAAGAATTGTGATCATATAAGGGTAAAAGTGTTAATTGATCTTTTTTGTAGATATTTCTGATAATTGTGGGGTAGGGGTAATAACGTTATAGGTGATTTTCTTATCAAGTTAAGTTAGTGCCAATAGTTTAAAGTATGTTCCATATAATAACATCATCGTATTCTAATCTTGTGTCGTGGAAGTTTATTTCTATTAAGTCAATATTTTGAATAATTGGGTTGTAGAGAACATGAAATGGGATCTATTTCTCTTAGTCTTTAGTGAAACATATATGATGGCTTACAATTGTTGGATTATGGAGGAAGTATGTATTGGAACTTCTTTTGTTGTATGAGCTATATCTTGTTAAGCAAATGGATAAATTGTATTTGAAGTTGATGTTCTTTACTGAATTAGCATTGAATGTATAGGTATGTTTATGGGTTAATTTAATGTTTCCAATTAGATGTGTCCTCCTTTACGTTTCCTTGGGTTTCAAAATGATTTTTATTCCATTGGGTTTGTGTCGATTTATGAGTGATTTGATGGACCCTTTTATTGTGAATTTTCTTGAGTTTGCGTGAGTTGGGGATCCTCTTTAATTTAAATTGTATTGTTATTGGTTTAACCCTGCGTGGTGAATTCTTGGGTGGTATGGAATTGTGGGGGTCTTATTAATTGATTTTGTGATAAAATTGTTTGGATACTTATGCGATGCTTGGTTGTGATAAGTTTATGCTTCTTATGGAATGCGGTCTTCCCTCTTTTATTATTTTGGTGAAACATTAAATTGTATTGTTGTCATGTTTGTTGAATTTATCAAAACGTCAATTGTTTACCAACTATATAGGTATCTTGTAAGGAGAAAATTGAGGTCTCCCGTGGAATACCTAATTGGTGGCTTGTTGTTTTATTAAGTGATTTTGTTGAATTCAAGGTTGATTTTATTTTGCATTTTCCTATTTGAGGTGACACCATTGTTGAGTTGTGGATGGGTCTTGATGAATCTTCTTTTCTATGGCTTTTCTGAGTTAATCTCATATTTGAAAGAATTTTTATCCTTGTATTGGAATTATTTGGAAAAAACTTGTGTTGCTTCGTTTTACCCTTGTTTGTGGGTTTTCATTCTTTCGACTTCTAGAGGCTTGAGATGATTGATAATTGATGTTCTCTCTTTTTATGTGCCTTTGAAGTGGCAAGTGTTTTGGTATCAGGATTTTGAAAGGGTTGTATGAGAATTGTTGAAACTCTGATTTTGTACTTGTTAGTGAGATGGGTAATGCCTCGCATGCTTTTATGTTGTGATTCTTTATTCTAATTATGATGGTACAACCCTTGGTTCCTTGGTTTTTTTTATGTTGTTGGGTCTCTAGGGAGAGTGGCTCCTCGTGGGGGCCGGCGCCCCGTGTAAGGGGAAGAGCACAGGAGAACCCACGAGTGAGTTAGTAAACAAGTGAAAACCTAATAATTAACTTAGGAGGGTTGGGTAGTAATATCATTATAAGATTAATAAAATGGATGCCTCGTCTTCATTAGTGCTTCCGCAGACTAATGGAAGGCTGAGAAGGCTGTGGTTGGCAAGGTCATGACCTCGTCTTCACGAGAGGTCTACGGCTCCGCATGAGCTACCCTATGGTGCCGGCGCCTCCAGTTGGGAGGAAGAGCACAGGAGATCCATAGATGGGGGCCGACGCCTCAGTTTGGGAGGAAGGGCTAGGAGAACCCATGTGGGCTATGCGATGACACTCTACCCTTGTTGCCCATGTGTTTTACTTTATTAAGTTCCTCAGGAAGTGGGTTATGAGAGTTGTTTTAGATTGTTGTTTGAATTGATTTAAATTGATTTATGATTATTGCTTTAATACATCTTTAGTATGTTTTGTGGTCTTGTATGATCTCATTATATTTTATTTACGATCTTGTATATTATGATACTGTGATATGATGTTATTGTATTATTTGATTGAAATTTGGAATTGTATTATGTTTATGATCATCCTTTGATTACTTGTTTACTGGTCATTGCTTTAATTTATGTGATGGAATTTATGGTTTTAAGTTAGTATGATGACTCTTGTAATCCTTGAGTTTTATGATGCGTTTGTATGTTGTTGAGTCTTGTGGTTCCATGTTTGGGATGTTCTTGGTTGAAGACTCTTCCTTGTTAGCTCCTAGCACGGGGGGTGGGTCTTCGGACTCACATGGTCGGGTGGAACGTGCTAAGCACCCCATTGGGTCCCCAGTCAAGGATCGAGAGGTGCGGATTGGTGCGGTTGCAGCGACTTCAGTGTTGTATCCGTCTTGGAGCCAGTTTTCATCTATTTATTTGTATCATGATTCTTGTGTATGGTTTCCATTTATGTTTGGAAACACTTTTGTATCATTGTACTTCTTGAATATTGTATTGTAATGTAACATTAAACCTTATGTGGTTATTGGCAGTTGTTATTCAATGTGTTGAGTTAATTATGCATATGTTGTATTTATATAGATGGTTTCTTATCAATGATTATCATGTATGTGTTATCTTGTTATGGATTATATCTTTGGATTTTATTCTTTATTGTTGTTGTGTGGATCTCAATCTCGTAATGACTCTTCGTGTACCCCAAAGGATGTATGTGTTAATAAATCTTCTTAAATGAAATTCATGTCATGATTTAATACATTTACATGTATGTTTGCCATACGTTTTAAAAAAAAAAAATTGTCGTAATTTTTATGTATTTGTCCTTTGGGGTTCACACGGTGGGGTGTTACAGAGTCCCACTTGAAATTTGGAAGTTTGCATTTTATCAGAAATCAACTCTCGACTATCAAAAATTAGTTCTCGACACTTTTTCAACAATAGGAGGACTGATTCGCCACCCTTGGCGAATGACTCCCACTGTGAAAAATAAAAAAAATTGATCTACATTCCAGACATTCCAAAAAGCTCACACATCATCCAGGTTTACTCATATTTGACCCTGTACTTTTTTTCTACATATTTCTTTCTATTTCTTTATCTTTCATAGTTGTTGAAATTCACAATGTGTTTTCAAACATAGCATAAATCTTAGTTTTGCATTCATTTTAGATCATCTTAATCAGTCAATTGCATTTATTTTAGTTATTTTACATCATATCACATCACACATGTCCTTATTTGAATGAACATCTAGCATTTTAGCTAACCTAAATCTCTCTCTTTCTAGGTGAAAAACTTAGGAAGAGAGCAAGCATTTCGGGTTCCTAAAATCTATGTTTCATTTTGGTGAACCTGACTTTTGAACATTTTTAAAACTTCTAATTACATTCATACATTTCATCCTAGTTTTCATTTGCATTGCAATTCATTTAGGACATTGATTTGTTATTGTATTCTAGGACCTTTCATTTTGCATTAGTGAAAAACTCATTTAGTTTTCATTCTTGCATTTAATTTCATTGGAAAAACTAAAACTCTGCATTTTGTGCCTATTTTTGCATTCTAAAAAGCATTTAAATCATTCTTAAAATTCTGAAAATTACAAAAATTTTGAATCTTGGGACTCATTCGCCACCCAGGGCAAATTAGTCCCTCTGCATATTTTAGACATTACTTTCGCACTATTTTTAGCATTTTCTTGCATTTATGTTTCTTGTATTCATATCTCTATTACAGTTAGTAGATCTTCTATTATTTGCATTTTACATTCTTATATCAGCTTGCATTTCCATCCACCCTTCCTTTGTGGTACTTGCATGAGTGTTTGGTGCCCTATTGATAATACTTTAGTGAGAAGAAGTTCTAGACTCATGACATCCCATAATAACACTTTCGTTGTGGACCTTGGGATCTCATGAGCTCCTACTCCTGGTATGGAAAATGGTGCATTAGGCCCTGATCATACCACTTCCATTCCTTCACCTTTCCATCCTATGCATGTTGACAATCAAAACAAGTCTCTCCCGCAAGAAAAGGTTATTAACATTCATGAGGACTTTGCACATTTACAACAAAACTTGTCACTTGAAAACATGTCCACCACTATTATACCTTCTATTGAGAACCTTCATCACTTAATTGAGAGTGATGATGGCTTGCATGTTTTAAAACAAATTGCCAAGATTTACAATAAACATGCCTCTTCAACTACCCAATCCACAAATATTCATGTAAGCTAAGGAGCATCTCAAGTTCCTCCTCCTTCAACTATAGCTTCCATACCAACTTACACCAATCCGCAAGTCCATACAACTTTACATCAATCCAATTTTGTTGGTACTTCTTTCTTGATTTCCACTAGCATTCCTACACCTTTTTTGGCATCACAACCTCCTTCCACCACCTTCACGCCCCTTAATATTCCTACCACTTCTCCTAACATCACCTATACTCCACCATTTTCCCTTCCACTTCAACCCCATTATCCTGATCCCTATATGACACAACTCCTTAACACTGTTTCATCCATGCAACACCAAATTACCACCATTAGTCAAGTTCAAACTACTCCAACCACATATCTTGTTCGTAGCAGCCCCTTATCATTAGAAATATTACGTACCCCAATGCCACAAGGGATAGAAATTCTGAGATTTGAGAAATATGGAGGAAAAGGAGATCCTATCAACCATGTCAATGCTTTTACTGCCTTGTGTTGTGATTTTGTCCTTGACGATAAACTCTTAGCAAAACTCTTTCGAAGGACATTGAAAGATATTCCCTTGTACTGGTTTTCCAACTTGCCTAATCATTCCATCTGTTCATTTAATGAATTTAAAAAAGCTTTCATTAATGACTTTCAAGTGCACATGACACCTAAAAAGGCACTTGTTGACCTTATCCGATGTAGACAAAACAATGATGAAAAAGTAAACATATTTAATCTCTCGTTACCAATCCTTATACGCTCAAGTTGATGTCCAAATTCCAGATGCCCATCTACAAAAGATGTTTATTGAGAATTTGCACATCAACCTTCAAGATAAGCTTACGATGATGAAATTCCCTTTGTTCATGCATTTGTGTACAACCTTATGTGAATATCAAAATTCAGTTTCCAGTCGAGAGTCAAAATCTACTTTTAGCTGAATTGACAAAACTGAAAACAACAATCAACACCAAAACAACACACAAAATTTTTGCAAACCTATTAGGGGTTTCTTACGATTTAGTTCACCTCCTTCACCCCAACCACAACCAACTTCACAAGTTCAGAATTCAATGGATGCCTCTAAAATAGCCATGCCTTTTCATTACAGTGATCCAAACAGACATTTCACTCTTTTACCTAACACCTTCCATTAGACAATGACACAAATCATCCAAAAATGCATGCTTACTTTACCACCTATTCGACCACTTGATCCCACCCAACCCTTACCACCTAGCTTCAAGCCTAATGCTTATTGCCATTTTCATCATCAAAATGGCCATGATACCGAACATTGCAAGCGTCTTAAACATCTAGTTCAAGACCTCATTGACTCAGGTGAACTGACCATTATGGGTGTTAATGATCAAGGAAATAGGTCTGTTGCACCCCCTAACCAAAATGTCCAAATCTTCACCAACCCTATGTGTAAACACACTACCTCATTCGTCAAGGCTAGTGAACCATCAAAGCTTGATGTAATGACTATGGATACACATACTGAACAACTTGATACATTTCCTCTTATTTCCCAAGCTAGTCCTATGGATGAACTTGTTGCCATGATAGACATTATCTCTCACAAGGGCCAAACCACTCAATCTCTTGATATTACTTTTTCTACTAAAGACATACTACCAAAGCTTCCTGATGGTCCTCTCTACCTCGCTGGTAGAATCTATGATAAACCTACTAATGGGATATTAATAGATCCCGCTTCTGGTGAGAATGTGATCACAGAGGAGTTCCTAGTATTACATGATCTATATCAAGATAACTATAATCCATCGACTACATGGATGAAAACACATCATGGTTTTGCATGCCCTACGATTGGATCGATCGTGTTACCTTTACAAATAGGACATAAGACTTTGGAGTTAATGCTTTCTATTGTTCCACAATTCAACCAAATTCTTTTGCGGCTAGGACTTCCTTGGCTTCGCTCAATGAAAGTAGTCCCATTAGTCATTCACAAGTGCTTGAAGTTTCCACATGGAAATGAGGTATTCACTGTAACCCATAGTTGCTTTAATCCTTTATCTTCCAAAGGTCACTTTTCATTAGAATCCTTTTGGCCTGAACCCATGGAACCTATCACTCCTCGTAAGGACTTCTTTTACATTGCTTATCAAAAGTTTAAAGCCAAAAATATTGTTGAATTATCCCTTTGTCCACTTCCACTTCTCCTATCCTCGATTACATAATGATTACACCTACATATGATATTCAACAAACCATCACACCCTCTAACAAATCTCTTCTCGATAATTCCTAGTCATCATCTAAACAATCAAGAGACAAAGAAATAACTCTTCCTCACTTCCTTGTACCACAAAAATATATAAAGCAAAAGAGAAAGTGATTGATCCTTCCTCTTCGGATTCTTCTACTATTCCCCTTTCGGAAGTAGAAGAACCTATCTTGACTCAATCTGCTCCTACACCTCAACAACTTCAAAATAGAATTAAATAGAACTAGGAATGTCGGCATCATCGTCATCTCCTAACTCATACTGAAACCAATCATGACAACCAATATTTACCCTTGACAGAAGAAATAGATGACCATCCTGACCAACCACAGGAAAAATCAACCCAACAATGAAACCAAATAAACATATCCAATCCACACTCTTGTTACATCCATCCTTAGAAATCACTTTTCGTCCTCCCGTTGTTATTAATCTTGATGATGACAATGAAGATGTGACAATTGCTAACATAGATGAAATAATACACAATGACTTGAACTCTTTATTTTCATCTACAATGAGCTTAAATGATAAATCCTCTCTAACAAGTGAAGAACCTGGTACAACTCCTAGTTTGACTCTTGTGATTCCTCCTTTAAACAGTCAATCACCTTTGCATTCCACTAAACATGACTGGGAGGCAGATGACTTGATGGATTATCTGCATTTTCCTACTTAGTCTTTTTCTTCACATTCATTTTTCCTTTTTCTTTTCATGTATGTATCGTATTCCCCCGTATCATGCGTTTTATGTTTCACTCTCTTTGTACACTTCTTCTATCTGTATCTCTATTCTTCTTCTCATGTCCTTTTGGTTTTGTTTTTTCTATTTAGGGATGACACAAAGCATAGATACGCCCTATGTCTCTTCCATGTTGACCCAAATGGTCTTTGTCTTTTTTAGTTTTGGTTTTGTGTTTTCCTCTTGGGGATGACGCAAAGCGTAGAGATGTCCTATGTCTCTTCCATGTTGACCTAAATAGTCCTTCTATTTTTCTCTTTTTTCTTTTGTTTTGTGTTTTCCTTTTGGGGATGACGCAAAGCATTGAGACCGAAATGTCTCCTTCATGTTGACTCAAAAGCTTTTTCCTTTTTCATTTCCTTTTCACTTTTGTTTTCCTTTTGGGGATGATGCAAAGAATTGAGACCACAATGTCTCTTCCATGTTGACTCAAATCAGACTTTCTTTTACCTTTTTTTTTGATCTCTTTGTGTCATTCTTCCAATTCTATGTGTATTTGGGGAATGATGACAATTCCAAGCTCTTTCAAAAATAAAAAACATAGCAGCAACGAACATACTGACCCCAAATCCATAGATCCCTTATGTGTTTGGTGTGCTTTCTTTTTTGGGGGGAAACTCCCTTTCTTTATTTTTTTCATTTTCCTTGACATGACATAGCTTAACTTCGACACATATGACTTCGCATAGAGCTTTCCAAGTTGGCTCTCATGTCTTGTTTTCTTTTTGGAATTTTATTTTCTTCTCTACTTTCAAGTAATTTCTCACAGAATGATGTGTAGCAATTTCTTTAAAGTGGGGGTATACATTACCATTATTTCATTTGCATTCTTAGCAAAGTCTTGTCATCTACATGATGCATTTTTCACTTTTTGGATGACATTGGGTATGATGTTCTTCATAAGTGTGATCTATCTTAGCATATTGCATTCCTCTTTATGGTTTGATGCGACACACTGCATCCCCTAAGTTGTGAATATACTATTCTTTGATTGGTCCTCTTTTGGAGACATTAGACACATTGTTCCCTAAGTGACTGACCTTGCATAAACTAAACAAGACTCCTTTGAACATATTACACATAACATTTTTACATATGACATTATCATTCGGCCACCTTGCATAACACAACTTGCATGCCTATGGTTCCATCCTATTTTTCTTATTTTATGAAACTTAAACCAACATTTTCATTTTCTTTAGCTTTGTGGCACCTTGTTAAATTTATCAAGCGAGTATAGCTTTGGCATGGTTGAGCGGGAAGCCCAAATAGCGACATAAATTTTCCCCATAGCCACATTTGTGTTTGTTTGTGAGTACATACCAAATAGTGTATTTATCTTACTTTTTGCACCTTCTCACCCCATGGACAACTAGTTTCATGGCCCCAGAGTGAGTACACATGTTCTTTTTCAAAACAATCAGCCTAGATCTCTTTTCACAACTAGTTGAATTGATGATCGAAGCATCACTCAATTCCTCTCAACACTTGTGTGTTCTTTTGTCCTTATGTTTAGTCTTCCTTGGGATCTTCATCTTGGGGGCTTGATCATCCCTCTTGTTTGTTGCATTTCATCTTACTAAAATAATTGCATTTGAACCCTCTTATCGATGTTCATGACTACTTTAGTGTGAGGAAGCAAGTTTCTCTCACTAAAGTGGGGGCTAAATGTACCGTAAAAAAAAATGGACCCTTCCCATTTTCATGGTCTTCTAGGTCTTTTTTCATAGTGTTGGAGCTATGTTGCTTTAATTTTATGATGTATCTTGGCTTGAACATGCTTATTTTGGTGCTAAAACTCAAAGAATGATGTCTTGTGAAAGTGTTGTGAATTTTTGTAAGACATTTCTACATTCTTCTAGACTTTATTTAATACAATTCACCTAAAAATCACCTTTTCATACATCAACAAGTCCTATATTGAAGTGTTGTAAAGTCTTGTAACTAGATTTCACACTTTTCTAGGTATTTTTACCTATTTATACCCTTCTCATGCTTTATTTTGTCTCTTTATGCATCATATTCTTACATTAAGTGTATTTTTGGGTCCTATCCCAACAAACAACATTAAATACAACATTTTTCTCGACACTTGGTTTTGGGTCCCCAAGTGGGACTCATTCGCCAAGGGTGGCGAATGAGTCCCCCTTGGGGACCCAAAACCAAGTGTTGAGAAAAGTGGGACTCATTCGCCAAGGGTGGCGAATGAGTCCCCCTTGGCCCCAAATTCAAAATATTTTAAATTTCTTTCAGGATTTTACTAAAAATTCACTTTGTGTTGGCCTATGATGAGGTATGAATGGATACTAAGGAAAAATATTTGTATAAATAGGAATTTTCACTTCATTTTACATCTCTGCATTCAAGTATTCAATATCCTAACATATTCAAGCAATCTTCAAGAACTCAAGCATTTTGCATCTTCAATTCAAGCACTTTCAAGCACTTTGGAGAAACCATTGACATCACTTCAGATTTGCATATTCAAGGATGTGGTAAGTTTGTAATACTTTCATGTTATTCATTTATCATTTCCCTTGCATGGCATTCATTTCTATTGGGTTTAATTACTAAAGTGGGGTTTGACCAAGGAAAACCCCTATTCTCTAACCCCCCCAACATTTTTCCCCTTTGCATGTGTCTTTGCAGCCTTTGTTTTGTAGATTTGATGGGTTTAAAGGTGTTGAAAATTGGATTTCAATTCAACTAGGCTGTTCAAATCAATTCTTCATCTATTCAAGCAATTTGAGTGACTTCCAGCCCATTCTCTACAAAATTGACCCTAACAACCATACATTCAATCATTTCTAGATTTGGAGTAGAAGTGTTGACCCTTGACCTTTCAAAAATCTTGGGGAGGACTGATTTTTCACCCTTGGCAAATGAGTCCCACTTGAAATTTGGATGTTTGCATTTTGTCAAAAATCAACTCTCGACTGTCAGAAATCAGTTCCCGACACTTTTTCAACAGTAGGAGGAATGATTCGCCACCATTGGCGAACGAGTCCCACTATGAAAAATTAGAAATTTTGATCAGCATTCGAGACATTCTAGAAAGCTCACACATCATCTAGGTGGACTCAAATTTGACCCTGTAGTTTATGTTCTGCATATTTCTTTTTATTTCTTCATCTTTCATAGTTGTTGCAATTCACAATGTATTTTCAAACATAGCATAAATATTAGTTTTGCATTTATTTTAGATCATCTTAATCAGTTAATTGCATTTAGTTTAGTTAGTTTGCGTCATATTACATCACACATGTCCTTATTTGAATGAACATCTAGTATTTTAGCTAGCCTAAATCTCTCTCTTTCTAGGTGAAAAACTTAGGAAGAGAGTAAGCATTTTGGGTTCCTAAAATCTATGTTTCACTACCTGCTACCAATCTTCCCTCATAGTACCCATTGGAAATGGTAGGGTCCACCCCTTATAAACAATCTCACATCAATCCCCCTATTGCACCAATGTGAAAACAATGCTTGAAAGAAATATTCAATGATTACTACCTTTCTACGGTGAAATGATTTATGTGTTGCATAGATACACTGTCAAATCCTTTTGTTTGCCAAATATGTAGAGAAAGATACATAGGGATGAACACTCATATGTTGGGGTCAACAACATGTGTAAGATGCTATTCTGAAAAAGGTACCCACCACTTTAGCTCTGCAAATGGGATGGACCCAGGCCCACAACCATTGTTGCTATAAAGGATAACACAAGTTGAATAAATGCTTATTGCTAGGTTGGCTCCGGTTTTGAAAGTGCCCCATGCTAGAGGAGGTCAATTTAAATATAGTGGTCACACAATAAGCTTTCCTAAAGATATCTCGAGCATAGCCAAACTTTTACTGCACCGCTTGCAAGACTTTGAGTTTGTCATAGTATGATGAACCACTATTGAAGGTGGTAATTGAGATTGCTATGTTAATAAACACCATGTCATGGATGCATTGAAATAAAAAATTCAATATGAAAAATATTACAATGATGTTCATATTGATGTTGATGCTCTTAATATGTTGCCTGATGTTGTTGTTGATGTGTCCAATGTTTTGCATACAATAGAGTAAGTTTTTTATGAAGACCTAATGCCATCAACTAGCTCAAAAAATGTTGCTTAGGATGAAAATGGCTCTTCAAAATTTTCATCATTTATCCCTTCCTTTCCAAATGCTAAATGAGAGCTCCAAGCAATCAAATAGGTATTGCAAATTGGAAAAAAAGGCCAAAATATTTTGTGTTGGCCTGAAATTAGCTCGTCTCCTGTTAATGAATACAACACTGAAGGTTTGTTTACAATGGCCTTTCCAACATTGTTACCCACAAGAGAAACACTTCCCCTCCAATCGAGGAATGTTTGAATCCATGTGCATGAATATTCCCTCCACTTAGTGAGATATTTTGACCACATATTTGGAAAAAATGTCAGGTCTGCATATTTCCTCTACAATTTGATAATGAGACATCACAACCAACAAACTATTTATGTCTTTGTTAGAGCAGACTTGGAAGACAAAATCCCCAGGTCGTTGTCTACATTGCGTGAATGCCTTCAAGCTTCCACTAATGGAAAAATAGATGAGCAGCTAATGTTTTTTGGTGTATCGTTGCACGAGACCTGCTCTTTATGGAACTCTTGTTGGGACCAACTCTCTACAATGATTGAATAACTTGGCACACCTACCCTTTTTTTCACTTTAAGTTGTGCAGACACAAAATGGGTTGACCTACAATTGTTTTTCTCTTTTTTGGTTCGATTGATGGTGGAGTCCTCAAAAAAGACACTAACAGATAGCGTTGTTCAAAATCCGCATATCACATCTATATATCTCCATCATAGATTCTCAATTTTCTGTGAAGAGGTGATTGAAAAGCTTTTGCATGCAAAATATTATTGGTATATATATGAATGGAAGCATTGTGGCTCTACACATGTGCATGGTTTTTTATGGCTTCTAGAATTCCCCAACATGGACACTCTTGATTGGTCCAATGACCATGATGTTACCATGGCAAGGCACTTTTTGATAGATATGTTTCAGCTTGGAATCTGTGTTGCCTTGCTAATAGATTGCTTAGAATGTATCATTATTTTGAAGAAAATTTTTGCTTGCTTTCCACAAGCCAAATTATTTCTAGTGATCAAATCATAGATTATGAAGAGCTGCTAAATACAGTTTAAAGGAAAACAAAATGCTCTAAATATACTTGTTTAAGGAAAAAAGGAGAGCAATTACAATGTCGGTATAAAGCACCTTGGCAACAACAACTTACCTCTACATTGACATCTGATGCTGAGGCTAACAAATCCTACAAGCCAGCAAGAAATGATGATCACATAAATATTCATAGCCCACCCATGCTTGCAATCTGGCATACCAATATTGACTACCAACCAGTTGTTTCTAGGAATTTTGTTTTCAATTATATTTCTAAATATGTAGCTAAATTTGAGAACAAATCAAAAAATTATATTGATATGTTGAAAAGACTTGCAAATACAAATATAGTTGAGGATAGAGCACTTCTTGCATATCAAAAAATCATGATGAATATTCTTGTGGAGCGTGACATCTCCGCATAAGAGATGTGCCATATGTTGCAAAAATTGCCTCTTCTCACTTCAAACCGGCAATATGTTTGTTTGAATGTTGGTAAAAAAGCATGGTTCCATATAAATAAAGATTATGTTGATGAAGACCTACCAAAAAATTATATTCATTTCTATATGCAAAGGCCTCCAGAGCTAGCTGGTGTATCCCTAATTGACTAAGTCAGCTTATATACACATTCAAAGTAGCACAAAAAGGCTAAATGGAAACTAAGACACCAGCCTACAATTGTCCTTGTGTACCCGTTGTTCAAGACTGTTCCCGTTGAAGATACAAATATATTTGAGACATTTTTTTGGACTAAAATTATGTTATACAAACCTTTCTGAAACATTAAAATAGATGTAGGTCTTGCCAAACAAGAGATCATACAAAATTAGAAAGTTTTAAAAACAACTGGTCATCATCCTTGGCATGTTAACAGTTCATTCCAATTGCATCTAGGATTGAAGAAGAACATGGCAGTGATATTGATGATTTGAACCATCAACATTCTATGGATGAATATGAATGGGAAGTTTTCTCTCAGCTCGGTGCAACTACTAAATTTAGTATAAATCAGCTCCAACTGTTGGGTAGGCGGGACTTTGATATGAACCATTCATGGAATATAAACCATGTTCCTAAACAAATTCATAATATTGCTTTGTGGGTAAGTATACCAAGATGGTTCCCAAAAAGGGGGCTTAAGTGACCACTTTTTTTCTGAAATCAGGAAATACTGACCTTGGACGCGAAATTGAGGATACTTACAATCAAAATTTTGAGAGGGAACAAAAAGAAGGATTCAAGTGCTCTGAGTCTACTTTCTAAACTACTAATTTATTTTGAAAATAGTTGAGATTAAGGGGTTCAAATGAGGGACGTACACAAATTAGTGTTTTTTTTGTATGACCCTCATATGGTGAACTTTGTTTTAGTATTTTTAAAATCGCTATGGTCAGAAGTTAGCTCACAGTATGTAGTTGATGCACGATTTTTCTGATAACTTTTTAATGAATATTTTACTTTTTACTAATTTTTGAAGTGGACACTTCCTGAAAAACAAAATTTTGGCCATCCTACCCCTACAAATTTTGGAAACTAGTTGATTTTTTTTAAAATAAAATAAAATTGTAGAATAGAGTCTAGCTTCTAAAAATGTAATTTATTTGAAATTTTGATAAACGGTTAATTTATAACGAAAAAAACACCAAACACTACTTTTTTCCGAAAAAGAGACATACAAACAAAAGAAATTATGGATATACAACTTAACATTGTCAGAAAGTGAAAAAAAATACATCATTTGATAGCTAAGAGAGAACCTAACATTACTTAGATGTTCAATTTGTTTGATATTGAACCATGTGCAATCCTGATGGTGAGCACAAACCTGATTATGTGAAATATTGTAGAAATTGCAAAAACACATCTCTGGTTGTTGGGAATTTCCTCTAAGCCTTTGGGTTGGTATTCCAAGGAAAATACCAAACCCAAGGCTTGGGGATTTCCAAAGCAAGATATAATTTGAGTGCATTATAACGTGCTTGCGTTATAATTCACTCATGTTATATGCCAATTTTGACATGGTTTTTTTTTTGTCTTGTGGGGAGCATGTCTAGTAAGACATATTGCGAGCATGGTATAATGTGCTTGTGTTATGTCTTGCTTTATACTAAATGCATATTGAATGCATGTTTATATATTTGTAT